>JAGMWU010000092.1:0-129579 GCA_018697195.1 Certhia americana | reverse complement strand
GCATTTGCCCTTAATGGTTTTACTTCTGCGACACTGTGTTTTAATAATGAAGAAGTCAAGTGCAGAGTAGACAGCAATCTCCTTGGGCTGATTGTAAAGTCCTATGAAAACAAACCCAAATCCCAAACTTTGTACCAATATCCATATTTACATTAACTTAAATACAGATTAGTATTTTAGAGTTATTCTCCCCATTTCCTTTTGCTCTGCGTTGATGAACAGTGCTTTGTCCTGGACAAAGCTAATGAAAGTCTGCAGATACAAACAAAAGTCATCCTCTTTTTATCCCTTCCCAGCCACAAGGGTTTTATCTGGGGAAAAACTTCGGATCATTGGACCCAAACCCACATTCTAATGGCGCTGGGAGTTTTTTTTTTTTTGAAGGGGGACCCCGCTCTTGGCAAGATGGCAAAACACTTCCCTTGCTCCTGGACAGAGAGAATGTTTTCAATTTCGGGAGAAGTCGTGGGTGAGCCCAGGAATGTCACCCGGTGTTTGCACTGGGTCCCCCTGGCACAAGCAGCGCGTCTGGTGGCTGGGTTTTTTCCCCCTCAGATGTGAAAATTCTGCGGGCTGTAGCTGGGCACGGGTCCGATTTAACACTCATGTCGGTGGTTTGAAAAATACATTGGTTTGTTCTTTTAATGATTCTGAGTCTTTGTGGTTGTGCCGTGAGCTGCATCAGAACCCTTAGAAGGGAGAATTTGTACAGCGCGGTTTTTTTGGATACCGAACCGCGCTCCCGCCGTGCCCGGGAGCGGAGACGTGCGCCCCGCCTGCCGCCGCCCCGCCCCGCCGCGCCCCGCCTCCGCCGTGCGCCCCGCTCCGCCTCCGCCATCCGCCTCCGCCTCCGCTCCGCCTCCGCCTCCGCCTCCGACTCCGCCTCCGCCTCGCCTCCTCCCTCCGCATCCGCCTCCGCCTCCGCCGCGCCCGCCTCCGCTCCGCTCCGCCTCCGCCGCTGCCTCCGCCTCCGCTTTTTTTTCCTTTTCTCGCCTCCGCCCCGCCTCCCCCCGCCTCCGCCTCCGCCCCGCCTCCGCCTCCGCCCCGCCTCCGCCTACCCTCCGCCCGCCTCCTCCTCCGCCCCGCCTCCGCCGCGCCCGCCTCGCCCCGCCCCCTCCGAGCCCCGCCTCCGCCCGCCTCCGCCTCCGCCCCGCCTCCGCCTCTGCCCTCCTCCGCCGCCCCGCTCCGCCTCCGCCCCGCCTCCGCCAAGCCCCGCCTCCGCCCCTCCTCCGCCGGCCCGCCTCCGCCTCCGCCTCCGCCGCCCCGCCTCCGCCTCCGCCCCTCCGCCTCCGCCTCGCCTCCGCGCGCCCCGCCTCCGCCTCCGCCGCCCGCCTCCGCCGCGCCCCTGCCTCCCGCCTCCGCTCTGCCTCCGCCGCGCCCGCCTCCGCCTCCCGCCGCCCCGCCTCCGCCCCGCCTCCCGCCGCGCCCCCCGCCTCCGCCTCCGCCCCGCCTCCTCCGCGCCCCGCCTCCGCCTCGCCCGCCTCCGCCGCGCCCAGCCTCCGCCCCGCCTCCGGCTCCGCCGCCCCGCCTCCGCCTCCGCCCCGCCTCCTCCTCAAGCCTCGCCTCCGTGCCGCGCCCCGCCTCCGCCTCCGCCTCCCGTCGCCCCCGCCTCCCGCCTCCGCCCCGCCTCCGCCGCGCCTCCGCCTCCGCCGCGCCCGCCCTCCGCCCCCGCCTCCGCCCCGCCTCCGCTCCGCCTCCGCCTCCGTGCCTCCTCCGCGCTCCTCCGTTGCCTATGCAACGCCTCGCGTTCCTCACGTGCTTAGCGGTTGAACTTCGATCGCTGGGCCGCCCGGCAGGGGGGCGCTCGCACGGCCTCGGGTGTGCGCGCCCCGGACATGGGAACGCAGGTGCGTGGTGTGTGGTGGGTCGGTGTGTGAGCCTGCGGGAGCCTGTGGGGCCGGTGTGGGTCCGGTGTGGGGCCGGTGTGGGTCCGGTGTGGGAGCCTGCGTGGGCCGGCGCGGATGCGTGCCGTGGCATGCCGAGGGGCCGCTGCCGCAGTCCGCTGCCGGAGCGCTCAGGGCCCCGGAGAGGGCCGCACGGAGCCCGCAACGGAGCCCGCACGGAGCCCGCACGGAGCCCGCACGGAGCCCGCACGGAGCCCGCAGCCCCCGAGGCCTTTCCCGTGCTTGCCCTGGCCGGGCCGCGCTCTGCGGGTCGCTGCCGTGGCCCTGTCCCACCCTCTGCCCGCCTTGGTCCCGGCTGACACATCGACCGCCATTGCTTGCTATCTGCTGTGTGGGTCCAGTTCTTATTGTTTTTTTCTTGAATCAGATGATACAGGAAATCGACTTCGTTTCCAGTTGGAGCTGGAGTTTGTTCAATGTCTGGCAAATCCAAATTACCTGAATTGTGAGTATTTAAAGTAAATACCGGGACCCAGAGGTGTTAATGTAGTTTAATAATGTTTTTTAATGTGCTAATTTTGATGCTATAGTCAAAATTTTCTTTCAAAAAGCTGTCCCATTCAATAAAAAATACAAACTCCAACGTCTATGAGACTAATTGATTATTTTCTTGACATAAAAATCTTACTTTGCCGTGTTTTTTTTATTTTCCAAATATTAATTATTGAAATTTGATTGTAATTAGAAAGTTTTGACTTTGTGAATGTTTTCAAGTGTGCATATTTTTTTCACCCATCTGTAACTGACAATTCCTCATTTGTCATTTCAGTTCTTGCACAAAGAGGCTACTTCAAAGATAAAGCTTTTGTAAATTATCTTAAGTATTTACTTTATTGGAAAGAACCTGAATATGCAAAATACCTGAAGTAAGTGCTAAATTTCCATAAATTTCTGCATTTTAATGGTTTGGCATTGACCTCATTTTACATACTGTACAGCAGCATGTCATGGTTTAATTTCTGCCTCTAACATTATTTTTGTCCTCCCAGCAACATAGATTATGCAAAATTATGATTACATGCAATGTAGATTTTTCTGTTTCCAATAGTCCACGTGTAGCAGCAATGGACAGAATTTTTAAAATTTCATTAGTTTTGCATAGAATCTTCCTTTAAAGCCTTAATCTGCAATTTTGATTGGTTTAAAATCAAACTATTGAACATTAGGGTAAAAAAGCAGTAAGTGCATTCTAAGATGAATTTTGCATTATTGATGCTTACATGAGACAAAAGGCGATTTTGTGGTTTTGCAAGTGTGCAAATTCCTTTAGTTTTTTGGAAGATGGTTTTGGTCATCTGCTTTAATTGGGCTCTGGAAACAGGCATTGTAATTGCTATGGATTTGGTCTATCAAACCAAGCCATTAGGAAAGCTACTCTAAGCAAGCAGGAATGTGCATTTATTAGTGGGACTGGATTCCTTGTTTCCTGGTCTGATACTGCAGTTACCAAGTCACACAATGCAGGCTGAAGTGGTTTCACACTTAGCTAAAGCACTTATGAGTCAAAATTAAAATAATGACCCACAGAACTACTGGAGACTCTAGATTTAGTGTCCCTTGTAAAAACCTGTATTAAAGCATGTTTATTTTTAACCCAGGTATCCTCAATGTTTGCATATGCTAGAGCTGCTCCAGTATGAACATTTCCGCAAAGAACTGGTCAATGCTCAGTGTGCCAAATTTATCGACGAGCAACAGATCCTCCACTGGCAGCACTATTCCCGCAAAAGGATGCGCCTCCAGCAGGCACTGGCCGAGCAGCAGCAACAAAACAACACCTCTGTAAAATGAAAAGCATGTGGAGTAGTGATAAGGTGTACTCTGTTTTAGTGAAGTATTTACTTCACTAAAGGAGAGGAATGAACCCTTGTGTAAGTTTGGCTCTGGATGTGTGTCCCCTTTATTTGAATTTGTCAAGTGACTGGGGTTGTTTTTGTTCCATCAACTCTTTTAAAGACTAATAAACACCTGCAATTTATTTTATAGCATGGACAATTTTGTAAGAGCTTTACTACAGTAGTTATTGATTCCTCTTGATTTTGAAAACAAAACCTAGATTTGTTATTAAGTATCTACAAAAAGGTGTAGCTCTAAAGGCTGTTCCTAGGAAGCCTGGAGAACAATGATGTGTCTTAAAGTGTCACTAAGAACTCCCTGCTACTTATAGCTCTGGGACAAGACCAAGTTGAAATTGTGCCATTTTTCCTTGAAACCAAGCTGAGCTATTACTTGTCACTTCTGTTTCCCTGGTGGTCATTGGTGATGGAAGTTTTCCAAAGTTTTCCTTACAGCACATTGTACAGATAAAAATTAGGAGTGTACAGGGTGAGTTGTGGGGAGTGGAGCAGAGATAGGTGCTGATAAACTCTGCAGGATGGAGAAGGAAACAACCTGTAGCTGTCTCTGTTCCATTAAACTCAGCTTCCTTGAATCCTGGTCTCTGCCCTTGCAGCAGTGGCTGCTCTGGAGTCTCTTTACACTCCATGTAATGACAACAGGGTGTGCCATTGCTTGCAGTATTGGAGAAGCACTTGCCATTTGTTCCTATACAGTTTCTTTTATTGTAAAAAATATGGCTCTTGGCAGCTGCCAAGGTTTTAATTTTCATATTTTTTGACTGTATTTCTGGTGCATTCATGTTGTATTTCCTGTCCTTGTAGGAGCAGGTACTCTCAACTGTTAACCATTAACATGTAATCAGTGAGACTACTGCTGTCAGCCATCACATTATCACACTTGGACTGAACAGATAAGCCATTAAACATCTTTGGCATTGAAAATTTATCTTAACATTTTCAGTAATTATATGGTCAGGCTTAGGAAGGAGGTTTCTCTGTTTCTCCCCTTCCTCCTTACTCACTGTAAGTGTAACTTTGCAGTTACACTTCAGTAAGTGCGGGCTGAGTTTCTAACATGAGCTCAGCTCCTTTTAAAAGAGGTTGTTCACAAACTCAAGTTTATTTGGTCATGAAAGGAAAGATACAGGGTTTTGTTGTAAGATTTTAGTGTAAGGTTTGGACCCAGAACTTCAGGACATCTATCCTGACTAGTCCAAAGTAACTAATCATGAAAGTTTTAATAAAGGTCAGTGATTCCTTGAAAGGACACTGCAGTAATTGAGATTACCATCTTCATCAATGATTGACTAGTGAGGGCTTTAGTCTTCAGTAAACAACATACGCACAAGCTCTGCTTTAAAACATTCTTCTTCGACCAGCTTCTGAGGCTGAAAGGAAAAGATCATAATTAAAAACCTGTTCTAGCCGAGAGCCATTTGTACATACTGACATTAGCCACATCCAGCAACTGTTGTCTTGGGAAATGAGGTACTGGGGGTGGAACAAGAAAGGTAATAACAATTGAAACATTCCTGAGGGGTTTTTGGCCTTGTAAGAGGCATTTCTAAGAAAGTAACTGCAACTATCATGTAGTTACAACTTGAGCTGCAGTCCAAATCAAATTGTTTCACTCCCGTAATTCAGTGTGCAGATTTTTCAACAGTTGAGGAGCTGAAAAGCAGAAACATTAACAATATGTAGCTAAGAAGTTTCTCAACCCCTCAAGCACTATGAGCAAAGTGCACATACTCTCTTTACTGCATGTTTATTGTAGACATTACACAATAAACAGAATGGTTCTCTCTTGAGGAACTGTTTGAGTGAGGAATAGGGAGCAGAAGAGCTGTTCAGAATGCTCTGGTCTCCTTGAGCAAGACTGTGTTCTCAAAGAATACACATGACATTCATTTACAGCCCTAAATTCCTGCCAGGTCTGCATCTCAGTGCCTGTAGATCCAGAACATACAACAAATCACTTACTGTTCCATATTTAAGCAGTGTGGGCACTCCTGTTAGTTTTAGATTCTTCCTGAATTCATTGTTGGGATCCTTCCAGCTGTTCAGAAAGAAGGCATTAAGCACAGCTTGTAGAGGGCACTCTGAAGTTAAAATAGCTTCAAATTGATTCAGAGGCCTTTGCCTCACTCCTTCCCAACCCCCTTCTCAAAACAAGCATGCAGATGGGTAATGGCAGAGATTGTGAAGACCTTAAAAAATTATTGACTCCTTACAGCAAAGGACAGCTCAGTTTTTTCAACTGTTAACCGCCAGTCCACCAACAGAGCAAAGTCATCTCATTTCTCAGCATTCAAAGGTACTTACTAGGCTCTATCTCCTACTAGACAGTAGATGAAAACTGACTCATCAGGCAGGTTATGAAGTTCCTTCCTCACAATTGGCTCAGCTAGAAAATAATTTTTAAAATCTGTTAGTACTTGTGCTACAGAATCACATGGATTTACTTGGACCAGCAAGGCTGCTAATTAATGTTTTGTCTGCTTTAGTTAGAGATCTGTATTTTGTCTCACTTGACTATCTGCAAGTTTTTCAGCTTATTACGTGCTCGACCACTGACTAGACTTGTGTTTGAGTAAAGGCCAATTTCTTTTCTAACACGAAGAGAAACACTCGTTCTGTCCTGTGCTGGGTGTGGTAACTCAGCAGGGTTCCATAACGCGCCTTCGTACCTGCTCAGACACGTCAAAAGCCCAGGCGGTTCAGTGCGGTGATTTCTGAGAACCGCCTCGCCCTGCTGCCGCCGGGGCACACAGGTGAAAGGGCTCAGGTCTGTTTGTTCGCCGGGCCGGGTACGAGCCTTCGCTGTGGGCAGCCAAGAGGGCAGCGCGGCAGCTGCGGTCCCGGCCCGCTCACCCCGCACGGCGCTGCCGTGCCCTCACGGCGCTGCTGTGCCCTTACGGCGCTGCCGTCCCCGCACGGCGCTGCCGTGCCCTCACGGCGCTGCCGTGCCCTCACGGCGCTGCCGTGCCCTCACGGCGCTGCAGTGCCCTCACGGCGCTGCCGTCCCCGCACGGCGCTGCCGTGCCCTCACGGCGCTGCCGTCCCCGCACGGCGCTGCCGTGCCCTCACGGCGCTGCTGTGCCCTCACGGCGCTGCCGTGCCCGCACGGCGCTCTCCGGGAAGGCCCCCGGGGCCGCTCCGGCCTCCGCAGCACCGACACGGCCCATGCCGCAGGCAGGGCGCTCCCCGCACGGGCCTCACCGGTCACGCAGTCGGGACACCAGCTCCTGCCCTCGGCGTCCTTATCGCCGCAGAACAGCGCGAAGATGGGCCGGCCGTGGTAGCTCTGCGCCGTCCGCACGAACTCGGCATACCCGCGGACCTGCACCTCCTCCCAGCCCATGGCGGCAGCGGCGGAAGCTCCGCCCGGCCCGGCCCGGCCCCACCCAGCCCGGCCCAACCCCACTCAGCCCAGCCCAGCCCAGCCCAGCCCCGCCCGGCCCGGCCCCACTGAGCCCGGCCCGGCCCGGCCCGGTCCGGCCCGGCCGCCGTAGCTCCGCGCGTTCCCGGCAGGCCCTGCGGCGGCGGGGCCGGGTTCGAACGTTGCCCGGTGGGTCCCGGCGCGCTCAGGCCGCCCGTCCGTCTGCTTCTCTCTCTCTCTCTCTCTCTCTCTCTCTCTCTCTCTCTCTCTCTCTCTCTCTCTCTCTCTCTCTCTCTCTCTCTCTCTCTCTCTCTCTCTCTCTCTCTCTCTCTCTCGGCCGTTGCAGAGAGGCCGTCCCAATTTTCTTTCCGCTGCTCCTCGGGCTTATTCTCCCTTTGTTACTCACATCGGACCCGGGATGGCTTTTGCGTGTCTGAAATAACTCTTTATTCTCGCATTCACAGCTGTGATCACAAGAAAGGGACAATAGCGGGTTTGCTCTCGAGCCGATGGGATGGGACCAAGTAAGACAGCGGTGTCTGAGGATGCGTTTGCATTCACCACCCAGCGATACAGGAATGAAGCTAAAGTTTTACAAACGCAGGTACCATCTGCCGTCTGTAGCGATGCTGAATTAGTTTTCTTTGTGATTGTAATTAAAAGATGATTCTGACCCACTTCGTGAGATAGCCTAGCAGGGAGTGCCATACTAGCTTTCCTCATGCTGTCACACATTATCTTGATACTGTCCTTTAGTAAGGATAGAGATCACAAACTGTATGTATTGTTATTCTTAATTGTCTGTTGTGGTTCAATCGCGGTAAGCAGCTGAGCATGCAGCCACTTGCTCGCTCTCTCCCAGTTGGGATGGGGAAGAGAACTTGATGGTGAAAAGTAAGGAAAGTTATGGGTTGTGATAAAGGCAGGTTAGCAGGGAAAGCAAATGCCTTCTTGTTTGTGTGCACAAACAAAGCAAAATAGTTAATTCATTCTCTATATCCCATCAGCAGGCAGGAGTTAAGCCATTTCTATGACATCAGCACATATAACAAGATGCTGTCACCAGTCTCCCCTTTATCTTTCTCTGCAGCTTTTACTGCTGAGCGTGATGCCACAGGGTGTGGAATATCCCTTTTGTCAGTTGGGGTCAGCCATCCAGTTGTTTCCTTTCTAGCTTCTTGCCCACACCCAGGCTAATTAGTGGTGAGCAGGTGAGGAGCAGAAAAGGCCTTGACCTCTGTGAGCACTGCTTAGCAAGAATGAAAACATTGGTGTACTGTTAGCACTGTGTTCAGCACAAATCCAAAACGGTGCCATCATGAGACAGTTGCATCACCTGTGTATAGTGTTCTGTATAACATCAGAGTTTTTTTACACTTTGAACAGCTCCAGTTTAATAGAAATGTTCCTGCAGTTCCAGAGAACTTGGCTCTCAGATTCTCTCACCCCCGTCCAATCATAATAGAAAAGCTGAAGGCATTCAGTGATCACAGAAATCTAATTGAAAGTGAGGACCCCAGCCTGAGAAGCTCTGGGATGTTCTCAGTGGTATCTGAAGAGAGTCTGAAATTGGCTGTTCAGCTGGCAAAAAGGGACATCAAAGAAAGACGTCTGGAAGAACAAGTAAAGCAGGAGGTATTTGGAGATGTGGACAGTACACCATTGTGGACCCAAAAATTACAACTGCAGAAGACTGAAGTATTTGTAAGTCAAGGAAATAAAAATGCCCTGAACTCTCAGACTCGCTTGACACATCAGCAGAGACTCAACCACCCTTCCCAAGGGGTGTCTGCCAGCTCTGATGCAAATGTTTGTCTCTGCCTGCTTAAGGAGGGAAAGCCAGTACCAGCTGTTTTGGACTCTCCACCCACCCATGACACAGGACCAGATCCCAAGCCAAATTTAAATAAAAAACAACATCCAAATATGCAGGAAGTCCAGCGTCTGCAAAAAGAATTGAGGAGCTATGTCCAGAAAATTGAAGAAATTATTAAAAAAGGTGTAAGACTGAACAGTAATTATGTTATATAAATGTACACTAGCTTGTTGATTTTTTCTCCCCCCATTTTTTTGGTTGGATTAGAATACATATTTATGTCTGGACTTCTGAGAACCATCTATTTTTTTGAATAGTATATAAAAGAATAGCTAGCCACCTTAAGCAGTTTGTTCTTTTGTAATAACTAGCAGGAGGTTTAACCATTCTTAATTTTGCGTGCTTTGTCTACAACTTTGTCATAAAACTAAGGGGTCACATGATTTTTTAAAATAACTAATGAGCTATGTTGTATTAGACTGTTTAGTCAAATTATAAATAGAAGCAGGATGTAGAGTTTACAATAGCTAGCTTGCATTACTGTTAAAGAAACCCCCACAAATATGTGATTTGTTTCTGCATGGAAAAGGCTTATTACTAAATAATGTCTGTTGTCATGGCTTAATTAGGATTTTCATGGGTTAAATTAAGATATAAAACTTTATATTCTATGCTTTTTAGGGAGAGATAGAGAACTAGATCTTGAACAAGAGCAGCGGCTTTGCACTCGGAGACAGCAACAAGCTGCACGGTCAGCTCGGATGCTGTATGTGCTCCAGCAACAGGTAGGAACCATGATTTTAAACTGGGATGCATAGGAGCTTAGTTTGTTGTGATGAATTTGTCAGAAACTAACTGAAACATGAGGAAGTCAGTCGGGTTATCTCTGAACTTCCATGGCATTCTAGTTTAGATCTGAATGGTGTGATCTGAATGAACTTCCCTCATGGCTGGACAGAGAGGTGAGCATCACTGTTGGAAAATCTCAGATGCTACAGCGAAGATCTGTTGTTCATTTATAGACATGGAACTAATTCTGAGTGACTTGCTCCTCTTTGTCTCCTTTCTTGATAAACAGGTAAAAGAAATTCAGAATGATTTAGAGAAACTGAGTCCTCATACAGTCAAACATACTAAAAAGGTAAGATGGAATTATCCTTCAGGCTGTAAGTGACTTATTGGCAGAGTTTTCTGGATAATTGAGTTTTATTGTCTAGGGTGCAGCTGAGCCCTCTCCAGAAAGGAGATTTCCTTTGTATATTACACATTTCATCTCATTCTCTGAGAAGTGTGGCTCACTTGGCCTGATACTGCCTTTGTATCTGCTTCCTTCGTCTCACTTCTTATCTGCAGTAAATGAGAGGCAGGTGGTTCGTCTTCTGTGTTTATGTGGCTTCTAATGCCTTCTTCATTCTAATTCCTTTTTGCAAGGAATTAACAGTATGTTCTAGTCTTGACTGCTTTTTTTAAACTTCTGGCTGATGACAGTATTACCAGCCTTCTTTCTGATTTTTCTCCTTTGCCCAACACCTTTCAGGGGCACAGCTGAGATCATACAGTCTGGCCAATGTTGTCCCGTTGTTCTCTTGTGCTTGTTCGATCACCTGCATTTTCTTCTGTGCCAAAACACAGAGGATTAAGAATATTCTTGTTTGTCCAATTGTTTCACATGAAGCTCCAGCCAACTGTAGATGACTACAATTCTGTGTTGGCGCAGGTAGTAGAAACATCATAATCTGTTATATCCAGGCTGTTTTACTGAAGCCAGCATGACATTGACAGGAGTACTTGCGAGAAATCTTGAGTAAATTACTTCAATGCTTGTTTTGTTTTGTCTCGCAAAAGGCTTGACATCAATTAAAATTATTCCAAGCCTGAGTGTTTCTGCTTGAAATTTCAGCAACAATTCTTCCAATAGCATAAGTATCCATAGAAACTGTAGTTATTAAAGTATTTACTTAGTTTTCATTTTTTCCAGTCTCGAGCAGTATCCAGGTTGGCAGCAGCACACAGAGGAGCTATACGAACCTTGCAGGCATTTGCCAGTCAGTTCACAGATCAAACAGATGAGCAGATTCCTGCCCACTACAAGGAGCTGGGCAGTCTCATTCGTCAACTGTCTCTCTGCTCCGCCAAACTAGAAGGGGATTCTTCCATTTCTGATGTTATCATAGATATTTTGCTGCAAGTTGAGGTAGGAAAAAAGCATTTGTTTTTGCTAAGGCAGGAAAGATGTAGTGAAATAGGAGATTGTGTTCATGAAACAGCAGAATATATTGCTGGTTTTGTTTTTATTTTTTAAAGAGCATATTTTCTATTGTAAAAATATACTTCTAATGTTCCTAAGTATTGGTGGTCTAAAAGAGATGTGCATCCTAAACACAGAAGCTGCCTGCTGGTCTTGTTGATGCTGTTCCTAGCTTTCTTGGCTGTCCTAGTAGAATGAGGACTGGTAGTGATAGTGGTAACAGAGCTTCAGGTTCTAATTCATCAGTCATTTTCAGGACTGAGATAATTAATTTTATACATAAGTGTGCATTAAGTGTTTTTAACTCTGGATGCATGCTTTAGTCATCAGCATCAGTGGTGAGCATCTGAGCATCTCCTGTGGTGCTGGGTGCAGAGTTGTCCAGGGAGAAGATAAAGTTGTGGGCACAAGAGTTAGTTACTTGGCTCTGTGCCCTTCATGTATCTATTTTAGTGATATCTGATGACTTATACATATCATTGGGATAATAGAAAAGTTCTGATTCATGTTGCCTGCTGCATAAATTAAGAAAAGCAATACCTGAGCCATAAGATACTTTCCTTAAAATACTGTTGTAACTGTAAGAGCTGTGTTTTTAATTTTCGTGTTATGACCTGCTTATGAGAACAGTAAGAGTGCTAACTGCTTGGGAATAAGAAAGAAGGTAGTTGTTTAAGTTTGGACATAGCATTGGAAGAAGTGTCTGTGTTACCATAGCCATGTGACTGTGAAGTTTTTGTTGGTCTGTAGCCCTTGTGTTCAATTCTTTTTGAACGTTCTCTAAACAAATGGTTTGCTGAAGTCAGTTGTAAATACAAAAGAGTAAGCCTTTTCAGTAAGATTTAAGTTAATAATATGAAAAAGCTTCTACGTGAACAAGCTGTCAGTCTGAAAAATCCCGAAAGTCATAGTCTGAAAAAAAACCAAACCAAAACAAGACCAAAAAAGCTCCAACTGCTTAGAATGCCTTGAATTTGCTTTTGATTACATCAGATTCACTGAGAGAGTAATTAAAACTAAATATTTGGTGCAGGATCTGAATTCACTGCTGGCAAACAAGCAAACACCAAAAACGGTGAAGAAATGTATTTCAGCTTCTCAGGCCAAATCCCCAAGGAACACTGAGACATTTCCAGCCAGAAAGCACCTTCTGTCTCCAAAAGGAGAAAACAGACCTCTCACCTTAAAAGGACAGCATGGACAAAAGTCTAAAAAATCTCCTTGTGCCAGGAGCCTCTTGACTGGTTTGTATTTTGAATAACTAAGTACATCTTTATCACTTAACTTGAGCTCTGCAGTTCAATTTTTTAGTATAGTATTGTTGGTCAGAAGTTGGTTAGATGTTAGCAAATTAGTTTAACAAAAACCAGGCTGTGGTTGTTTAACTGTTCATACTGAAAAGTTATTCTGTGGCTTTGGCTCAGAATTGCCTTGGTTGGTACAGTTTCTGTACTTCTGGGGGCAGTGGCTGCTTAATCCTGGCCGGTTCATTACTGTTAATGTCTTTTGCACAACAGTCACACTTTTGTACCTAGAGACACATTAACTGATGATTAAGCTGAAGGCTTGGGGGTTTTCACCACTATTTTGCAATGCAGCTGTTCAGAGTTGGCTTTCCTATATTGTCCTTTAGCTTTGTATATGAAAGGAAAGGAGCTTTATTCTTTTTCAAGGTGTTGTGAGATAAATTTACCGCAAGTATTTTGGCACCTCATGAAAGCCACTGTAAGTTCTTACATTATTATATAAACTGTATGAATTGTTTTTCTTCTCTGTGGTGACTTTCTCATACCTCAGGCTGGTTGGTACTAGAATATTAAGTATTCCCTACTGCCCTCAGGTAGCAAGAATTCCGTATGCCGAGTTCATCTTTGACAGTCCAGGGAGACAGTGTAAAAGCATCTAATGGTTTCCAAGTGTCTTGCTGCCTAAAAGAGGATGCCTTGTTATCACCGCCTAGACCTCATATAGCAATTGCTCCCCAAAGGCTTACCCATGATTTGCATGTATATGTATATTTTCAAATATCTCTATACGTATAAATATGTATATGCACACAAGCCCCAAACCTTCCTGTTCATCAAAACAATATATGAAAGACAATTTCTTTAATACTTGTCAGGAAATACAAGGCTAGAATTTTTCATTTTGTCTTTGATTTTTTTAAAAATTATGGTAGGGCTGAAAAGTTCATGATTAGATATACTTAGTATAACAGAGGTATCAAATGTAGAAAAAAAGACAATTCTTGCCCCTTTCAACTTACAGTTAACAGTTCATGTGTTATTTTTAGTACAGATAAACACTAACATAATATTGCAAATATTTCAGCAGTTCAACAGGCAAACAGTTGTGCTCATATATTACACAATAAATGCCAAGAAGAAAGTGGCCCACCTACTTCCGAGAGAAATGCCACTTTTCAAGGAAGCACAGATGTAGCAGTGAGAGCTAGAGCTGTGAAAAAAGAGTCTGTCCTTCAGTGTGGTGCTTTGAAGAAGAAAGTTGTTTTATTGCCTGCAAAACCACAGGTACGGAAGTGATGGATCATTTATGCTGTCTCCTACGTGTGCTCCAGGATTTGTTGTATAATATATGACACTGTCAAAGCTTTGCACTTCCTCACAATATTGCTGTTCTGAGCTAGGAGACACAGGGGGATAAACTGTGTCATCTGCGTATTATTTTTAGTGGTTATGACTATTTTAACAAATGTTTTTCAAAAAAAATTGTTTACTGTTCCTTGGAAATACACTCTACAACTAGAAACAACAGAATTGGTAAGGAAAATGCTCACTGAAACTAGTTTCATGTTTGAAATTAATGTGTTTTTATCAATTTGAAATTAAAGCTTAAGTATCTTTTGTGTCATCCTCTATCAAAAAAATCCACTCAGCAGTAATGTTGTGCTAATGTTAGTAGGAGAATACAAGTTACTCAGGCTTACTTAATTGATAACAGAAATGATAAAACTGCACTATACGAGTTCTGATTTCTGCTAAGTCCTTGCAACCAGAAAGGAGCTCCATAGTGGAAACAAAACAATTCTTAAAAGACTAGGGCTATATTTTGCTAATAAGTGTATTTTTTCTTTTATTCCTTCCTCAGAATATCACTTTTAACTAGTAAAATAAAATCTGACACAGTAACATAGATGTATGCTTACGTAACTTTTACTGCTTCCTATCTCTGTGGATCAGTGAGGATCATGGGCAGGAACGTTAAGTATTTCAGTAATTCATGTAGAGGGGATGAGTCTAAGTGACCTTGTAACAAATATAAATGTGGAAATATTATAGTTTTGTGGCTGAATACAATGTTACTTTGGAAACCTTCTATTTGGGTTTATGAATAGTTAACATAGAGTCTAATTCTGAAAAATCAAAAGTAAGTTTTTTTCCCCATAAAGAGCAACACTGGAAAAGTAGAAACTGTTTGCAAAAATAATAGTTGCAGGATTAAGCATATGTTCTGTTCAAGCACAGCTATTCTTCCCTTTGAAGGACTTGCAAAACCTTCACATACATCAACTGCAGCAAAGCCAGAAGGCATGATTTCAAGACAAAGTCTGAAGCAGAATGCCAAATGCTTTAAAAATTCAGCAACTGGAATATGTGGTTTTAACGTGATCATGTTAATTTTAAGGGAATGCTGAAATCTTTAAAGTCAAGATGGGCACACCCTCCAGGAAAGCATGCCAGATTTCAAGAGCCAACTATAGCTTTCCAACTAAAAAAGAACAAACGACCTGTTAAGGAGAGCAAAATGCCTCGAATGCCTTCAAAGCCTCCACCTCAGTCTGTTCCACCTAAGCGGTATGTTTGCCGTCCCCTGGCACCACCTTTGCACTGTTTCCCAGTGGAAATTCTTCTGCATCTGTGCTAGTGACTAGGATACAGTTGGCCTGGCTTGAGTCCAGTGGCACAGCACAGCTTGCTGTCACATAGCTCTCTCCCTTCCCACTTGGGCCAGAGCAGCCCCATTCCCTAAAGCCTGGGAAGAGCCAGGACTTTAGTCCTTTGCCTGAGTTGCTGCCTGGGAGTCAATGCCAAACTGCAAGGCAGAGCAGTGACAAAACACAGGAGAAGGAGTGGGTGTTCCCAGCACTGAATTAAGAAGGTAAATATTACATCCCTGTTTCAGAAGGACAAAGTACATATATTTCAATATGTATAATTAAGTGTATAATAAACCTGCACAATAATAAAGCGCAGGTTTGTTTAAACTCTATTCAACATCCTGTTAGACAGGGGTCTCCAAATTTAGTCTGGTTTAGGGCTGGTGTTTGTGGCATTTGAAGCAGGAGATCCAGGTGCTAGATCTGTACTAGGCAGTGTGCATGCTAAGATGAGGAGCTCATTTCCCTGGACAGTATTTTTAGGTAAGCAGGTAGTTCCTGTTTGCCATCAGCAGAAACATGATTCAAGATCCCTCATTCTCAACAGAATTTTCTGGTTTATATGGTCTTAAAGTCTATTAATTTTCTCTCTACATTTTCTTGTAACTCTTCCAAACTAATACTGGAAATGACACTATTTCATTCTTCAGTTGTTAGAGTGTACATTTTGTAACTCTCTATGTTACATTGCTATTTTTGAAGACTAGCGAGGCTTGAAGCAAAACATTCAAGAGGAGTGAAGGTTCGAACTGACCTTTGCAGAGAAGAAATGGAAAAAATACAAAAGTTAAGGTAATGATGTTTTTTGACAGATCTCATAAGAGGTGTCAGATCTGATACGAGCTTCTCCCCACTCCCAACGGTCTTCCTAAAAATACATTTATGTAGTTTGGTGTTTCAAATTATTTTGTCATACCAGGTTTCAGAATGACATTGTTATTTGTTGTTCTTTGTGCAGGTCACGAACTGTTTCTCCAGCCCAGTGTGCAGACAAAGTTGGGAAGGAGGTACAGGAGTGGTCAGAGCCTCTGCTGGACAGGACACAGGTAGTACAGGCAAGCTCATGCCCCTGGGTGAATGATGCCTTGAGAGCTGTCAAACATTTATAAAGGGGCAACGAAATAATTTTTCACCTTAATGCAAGTTAGGTTTTTTGGTGGGGTTTTTTTTTTTCTTTCTTTCTTGTATGGGGTTTGTGTCTTTTTGTTTTCTGTGGCATTTGTTTTTGGGGTTCATTTTTTTTAAGTAGCAGGTTGCAACAAATGCAGATATTCTGAGTGAAAAGCTATTGGATGATCTTTTGGAAGATACTGCTCAGGAACTGTGGAACATGGATCATCATGAGAGACTCCAGACTGAGGCCCTGCCTATGGCTGACACTCGTAGCCTGGAGTCAATGTTGCAAAGAATGGAAGAAATTGAAGTAAGATTTTCTGTCTTGGCTGGTCTCATTAGTGTCAATTTATTTCTTACAGATATTTATAATATCTGTAAATATCTACATTCTTAAATAAAGCAAGGTCTGACAGGATCAGTGTCTGAGATCAAAGACCTGGATGGAGTTTGTGCTTCCTGAAAACAGTGTGTAAGAACAAAAGCAAAGTGTTTAATTAATCTGTTGCTGTAAAGTTGGCAGACCTGAGTTTGCATCCCATCTCAAGAGTTTGTGGCTTAAATCATTGTGTGTGAGTGGGAGAATCAGCATGGTCATCATGTTGATTGTCTAGCAGATTGGAAAGTATTTTAATGTTAATTTGAATTTTTCCCTTTTGTGTGCTACAGAATCTCAGTATTCTAGTAGCATGACCATCTTGTGGAAATATGCCCTGGCAATCCAAAGTATTTCACAAGGCAACATGGAGAAGTCAGACAAATACATGGTTATCTGTGCCTTTTATTCATTTTTTCTATATAAATATTCATAAAGTTATCATTTACTTGACTTAAGCCTTCTCATATATTGCTTTCTTAATAAGTTTCCTTTGATGTGTTTTGTCATAGTTTCTGGTTTGAGTTCCATTTTGACCTTCCTGTTCTCTGAAATTTATTGTGACTTAGAACTACTCAGTTTAGTGCCATTTACTGCTAGAGATCTGCTCATCAGCTGGACGTGAAGCTGCAGTGTCCTTGTCCCTGAGGCACTGGAGCCCACATTTGGATTCACTGTTGGTGAGGCAGGAGCAGCTTGGGGGCTTCAGTTGTTTGGCTAAGGGCTATTGGCCTGAAATGGGAGGAGTTCCCATGAGACTGGCAATTAGTTTTGTATTCAGCTATGGCATTTTGAACAAGATAAATGTCTGTGTTTTCAATCCCCCTCCCCCCCTTCTGTGTTACCAGCCAAAATAAGCCTGCTTTGCCCAAGGAGGATCCTGACTTGCTTTGCTGTTAGTGATAATCAGTACAGCTGAGCTGCCAAGTGCATGGTTGACTGACTGAGGTTGTGTGTTCCACTACAGAGGCACCAGGAGGCTGTCCGCAGGAGAGTCACCCAGATTGTCTACAGTGACTCCCAGATCTGGGCCCAGGAAGACAAAATGGGTAATTGTTCTTTTTAATACAGCTTGGTTTCCCTATAATCTGTAAGTTTAAGTTCAAGTGTTTTGAAATCAAGGTCATTGGATTATGTGTGATCAAATAGCACCATTCAGACACATTTTTTCCCATAGGTACTTCTTTCAGAGATTTTCTAAGATGTAGCTCTAAAATCAATACTTTATCAGCATTCCTTTTCTTTATCCTACGGTTTGATTGAGTAGCACAGTGAAGCTACATTGATTTTCCATTGGATCACATACAACTTTATTGAAACTGTGTTGTTTAACACAAGTTGGAAAATCTCACAGTTAGACTGGTGAAGATTTACCTAAAGTCTAAATGGGTTCTTTTTCTCTGTCTTGGATTTACCACTGAGTTTAATAGACAGTGCTATTTTTACAGTGGTATTTTCTATCTCTCTGCTAGAAGTACCCACTGGCAGCACAAATGATTTATACTAAAGGTAGTATTTCTAAAATGCTCAGCTTTAATACACTGAGAGAATTTATGTTTTTTCTCACTTTGAATACTTTACTTACCTAAAGGACTTTCCCTTAGAAGAAACAAAAGTCTTTGTGAGGATTTAACCTGCAGTAGATGTAGTTTTACTTTTTTAAAAAAAACAATTTAAAATAGTATTTTCTTCCTTGTAGAACAACAAATGGCATCAACAGCTAAAAATCTTACATCTCCTCATCCAGTTCAAATAACCAAATCAAACAGACACACAGAGCTGGAAACAGACATTTTATTTGAAAAACCTTTTGACAGCACGTAAGTGGAATATTTGGCCCTACACTAAACTGTGGTGCATAAGATCCATGTGACTTCATTATAGTGTTTTCATTACACTGACTCTTCAAAAAGAGACTTAAAAATTTAGTTCTGTCTTGATTATTTTATATTTCCAGTGATATTGATGAAAATAAAGAAGCAGAGGAGAAACTGCAGACTGGAAATGACATTTTGCAGCCCTTGCCTTTGAATTCTCTACAGAAAGCGAATTCTGTGTCTCTTTCTGTGCCAAGTGATGTGCTCCAGAGTATCTTGGATTATAACAGCAGATACAAGCATCATTTAAAGCTTATTTCCCATGAGGTGGTGGGCAGTTTCAATCCATGGCAGATTGCTGAGAGGTATATGAACCATCTTTGTGGTTTGGAAGGGAAAGACTGGAATTTGAAATCTGACTTTTTGAACCTTTTCCTTCTCTTTTTTTTACTCTCCCTCCCCCTTAGTCTTGCAGAGCAACTGATAGAAGAAGCCCTGTGTGATGTGGCAGCAGAGCTACAGGATGTTTGTGAGGACTATGCAGAAGCTGTATTCACCTCAGAGTTTTTGCAGCCAGTGCAGTGAATTCTCTCCCAGCTGCCCCATCAACATCAGCCTCAGCCTGACAGTCTGAGATTTTCTGCAGTGGATCTCCATCAAATATTCATCTTAGGTGTTTTATGTTTTCAGAAAAGATTTCCTTACTTTTCCTTTTATTGTCTAATAACCTTAGCACATGCTACATTGGGGTCAGTTCTTTTGGAGATGTGGCAGTCCAGTGAAGGATTCTCATGGCACAGCACAAATAGATGCAAACACTTGTCACTGGCTGTAGTTGCAGGCTTGCTTGGGCTCTTGCCATTGACTTCAGAGTGGAGTTCTGGGTACCTCTAGTACATAATGCACAGGCAAAATGAGACCATAAAACAATATGATAGAGATCTGACTTTCTTTTTCTTAAACTAGTCTAAAATGTTACATTTTTAGCAGCTTTTAGTGATTCAACCCCACATTCCTTTCTCTCAAGAATCCCATTGAAATCAAGAACAACAAAATAAATGGGCAATTGGCATTTCTGCAACATTAAATTAACTTGTTTCAAGTAATCAAGATACTAGTTTGGGTTATGTCTGCAGTCAGAGCAATGAGTAATAATTACTAACATAGTATACTAGAGAAATGCAAATTCAACCCTTGAGGTAATCTCAAGAACAGTATCTGTTTCATTTGTCAATTTCTTTTCTCTGATATTGTTCAATCTATAACACATTTATTTTTAGCCTTCTAAGATTATTTTTATTTCCTCTAGTTAGAACATACATTTTAAAAACAATTTTGTTTATTTTGAAGCCTGGTTTACTATTTCAATCGTCTTCAAATTTACATCAAATGTAATGATGTAAATGTTACAGCTAAAGGGGGACTTTGCTGATATGTGATTTATGTAATTTAATATAGCTGATTTCTAAAATTGTAAGTAAAAATTATTAAACCAATAGTGTCTCTGTGTATATATGCATTTGAAAGTCTTTTGAAGATGTTTTATTTTTTAATAAACAACACTTGTTTATTATCACTGAACACAGTTTTAATTTAACTTCCCTCCGAATCCATTCAGAATAGCACAGCATAGTCTATGATTCTATATATCCATGGTCTTTCTCTAGGATTGCTTTCTTTGGCTTAGTGACACTGTAGCACCTTTGGGAGAGCAGTCCTTGTCAAATCCTTTAACCAGGACTTGTGTCCAGCAGCAGAGGCAATGTTGTGGTTCAAGGGCAGACTCCAGCATGTAGTAGCACTGTCACCCATAGCTGGGGGAAGGTGAACCATAGTTTACTGCAGCTGGCTCTGGCTCTGGGAACTGCTGAGTGTTCCGGCTATTCCATTTAAGGCCCAAGCAAAAACCACTTAGCTCACCGTGTTTTCGTGGGTGTTTGCTGCAGCTCTTGAATGAACTGCTAAGCAATGCCCAAAGCTCTGCCAACCTCTTCCCATCGTTTCTACAAGAAGAGCTGCAACTTAAGACGTTCCTTAAGATTAATTTCTCCTGGTCATTGGGGGTTCTCTACTTTTAGAGTCACGCTGCTAATGAAGCTCTTGAAGAGGGACACACCCTGTAAATTCTCTAGTTCAGCTTTCAGCAGGCTCTAAGTCACTTGCCTATGGCTGACTGAAAAGGCAGTTTAGCAGTTCGGCCACTGCAATTGACACGGGGCTTGGCAACACCAGGAGGAATTTTTCCGGATTATAAAATCCAGGGCAGCCACTCGCGGGAGCAGCTCGGCAGGGGCAGTGCCGCAGCAGCACCACGGGACGGAGTAGGACCAGCTGAGGGCGGGGGTCGCAGCCCCCAGGGGCGCGAAGGAGCCGCGACCCCTCCCCGGGAGGCGTGCCGTGAGGGCTGCGGGGACGCGGGCTGCATGCGGAGGGTCCTTACCGAGCCCCTGCCCGGGGCCGGGTGCCGCTCGCACCTCACGGCCGCTCTCCCCACGCCGTTTATGCGCAGCCACGTCCCCGTGCGGGCCCGGCCCGGCCCCCGCTCTCCGTGGAGCCGCTCACTGCGCCTTGAGCGACGGCGGCTGCGCCTTTAGCGGCGGGCGGGCGGCACCGGCGGCGTCTCCCGACCGCTTCTCTCAGCGCCGCAGGCAAGGGGGCGGCGCGGGGCCTCTGCTGAAAGCCGATGGGGCGCCGCAGAGCAGGGTGCCGGAGTGCCCAGCGGGCGAGCACCTGACACGGCTGAGGACGGCTTGGCTGCGAGCGGGCAGCCCTGAAATGGCGAAAGCTCCGCTCCCAGGTAACTGCTGAGCCCCCTCGGCGCAATGGGGCAGTGCCGAGGGGAGAGCGAGGCCCCTGGGCGGGATGGGGCGGCCCCGAAGGCAGCACGGGGCCTCGGGGGCGCGGCGGGGATGAGGCTCCGGCGCGTTCCCCGCCCACCCGCTGCTCCGAGGCAGCCCCGACTCCGCGCCCTTCGCCGCTGGCCCCGCGGAGCGGTGAGCGCAAACCCGTGTGAACGAGGCGCGGGTGCGTTTGACCTCGTCGTCGTTATCGAGGATGGCCCGCTCTGCCTTCGGCACCCGCATCTGCCGATGCCGTGGTCGCGGCACGGCTGTGCGGGTCTGCGGGGGCATCGCCGCTGCCTGGCCTCCTCCCCGCGCTCCGCCGGTGCTGAGCCGGGAAGGATCTCTCCCAACTCCAGGGAAATTCCGTGGCTGCCGCCTGGTCGGGCCGGGGCACGCTGCCGCCCACTCGGGTGGAATAAACCGGGAGGCAGCAGCCGTGGTCGGAGAACAATCCAGGTGTGCTGTTAGGTGGAATATGACGAAAGCCTGCGCTGTGCCTTGCCCATTCACGTAACTTGTGCATCCTCTGGAGCCTGAGCAGTGTGGAGGTTGGAGGGCGGTTGGCTGGGGCTGAGACCAGGGCTTGAGGATGCTCAGCAGCAGCAGCAGCAGCCGGGAGTCCCGTGCCCAGTGACAGGTGCAGACTGAACGAGGTAGCATATGTTCTGTGTGCACGAAGGCCAGAACAGATGAGAGTGCAGTTGCTGATGAAGACGTGGTTTTCTTCTAGGTTGCACACAGAACCTATTGCTGTTGCAGGTTAAGGCCTAACTGAATGGTCAGTATATGACACTTGTCTGGTGTCAAAAGGGTGTTTTTTTCCCATGCTCCCCCCAAATAAACTTGGTTTGTTGGCAGCCCTGAGATGTAACACTCAGGAGCATGAGGACATTAATAATTTCACAGGATGCAAGTATAGAATTGAACTAAATGTTTCTTTTCTGTCTTTGGAAGATGAAGAAGTAATCAAATGGGGGGAAAGTCTCTCCTTTTTTCTGTTTTTTTTTTGGGGGGGAGGGGTTTGTTGGGTTTTTTTTTTTGGTTTTTTTTTTTTCCTTGGGATGGGGTCTTAGCATTAGTTTTTAGTCCTTTTAAGTTTGATAGGAAAATAAGAGTGCATTACTTTTGCTTTCTGTGCTACATGAGTAATGCAGCCTGCATACGTAGTTTGTGTGTTCAAATACAATTTTGCAAAGGAATTTTAAAGCCTAGTACTTGTCTTGGATGTGATTTCACTGGCAAAGTATGTATTTTGAAAGAAGCTTTGTGATGTCATTACCTATTGCAAAGAAAAGTAAGAGTAGACCATTCACAGAGGAGGTCTGGAAGAAACTATCTGGTCTAGGCATAGGGGAAATGTGCTGCTTTTATAAGTTGAGCTTACCAATGTGAGCTGCAATATGCACAAATATAAAAATGTTGTTTTGCTTGTATGTATCCTACCTTGCAGCCCCGCCAGTGCTGTAGTCTTACCTCAGATAGAAAGGAAGACCAAAATTGTAGTGAAAATGTACTGTTTGCTCACTGTTTAATGACAGGTGTGCTTGTAAAGCGCTTTTAGACATGGTTCACACTTGACTTATTTAAGTCACCAGATCTCACCTAGTGAGCTCCAGACCTTTAAGCACGTGAACTAGTCCCTGTGCAGAAATGCTTGGGCATTTGCAAGAGTGTTGATTAAAAAACCATATAGAGACAACTGCAGATTGCTACCTGACATGTCCCTGTGGGAATGGTTGGGTATCTGCTTTTCAGCTCTGACTTCATTTTTAACAGAGTGCAGTGACTCAAAAATGCCAGAGCCTCCTCAGAAAGCCAGAATCTCTGCACTATGAAAGTAGAAACTTTCAGATGTGTTGCAGGCAGTCCACCTACAGTCATTGCAGGAAAAGATTAGAGAATATTCACATCTTCTCTGGTTTTGGGGAGTCAGTTTGGAGGAGGTGACACTGCTGAGAGGGAGGGTGAAGTTAATTTCTTCTGTGGGGAAGCTGGCATCTGAAGCATCAAGAAACAGCTCTGGGAGGTGTACCATGTTTACAGGAAAGTTTGATCTAGGATTTGAAGTCTGAACAGTCATGTTAAACCTCTTTTCTCTCTTCTTCCACCTCACTAGTTAATCCTGTAAAGTGCAAGACTGCAAATGTCACTGGTACCTTAAAATAGTGGCTTAAAGGCCTGCATGGCTTAGTTTCTTGATTTCTTTCCTGTACTAAATATTCAAATACATGCCCATCCTTACCATCTGCTACAGAGCTGCCAGTGGAGGGTTATACAGAGAAGACAACCAGGGATTTCTTGCTGTGAAATTGCTGTGAGATGAAAGACACTGAAAGAGGAATGGGAGACGAGCTGGTTGTGTTGGGCACTTCTGACCTCAGTGGCATCTGGTCTGCTCCCTCAGTTAGGTCTTTCACCTCTTGACAAGAGAGCCTGCAATTTGTGTTTTTTTCCTTCTGTAAATATGTCTGGCTTTGTCAGCTGTGTATTTTGACAAGGGAAATTGTTATCTTGACTCTATCTTCCACTTTTTTTCTTCCCCGCCCCCTTTGGCCTTTTATGTTCTCTCTGCCCTCCCTCTCACCTCCACTGTTATTTTTCTCCCTCCTGCTTTAGCCTTACAGTTTTGTAGGTCTCCCACACCATGCCCTCCCTCAGCCCCTTCCACTGAGTGTGTTTCATTTCAGCTTCAACTGGTTTCATTTCAGTTCCAGTCTCTGATGTAGATTCATTCTGATTTTGGATTAGTTCTATGGGGCCCTGCTATCAACGATGGCATATATGGTCCATCTTTTTTGGTGGTCAGTGTGCAGGCAAGGACTTCCTCTGATCAGCATTTCCCTCTGTCCTGTATGAGCTCCTGAGTCTTAGGAGTCCCTCCAGTAGTTAAATTCACATCCTTGTAATGTATATCTTCAGTTGTACGTTTTCCAAATAAGAAATAAAACATAACTAGAAAATAATAGTGGGTGAACTTGGCTTCCAGTAAGTCTTAACTGCATAGTCACTAGGTAACACTGTGTGGGTAGCTCTATTAAATCACTTAATGGGTAGGCAAGAAGCATCTGAAACCAGCAACACAGAAAGAGGTATTATTATGCAACAGGAGTCAGTAGCAATAGCACAGGTCATTCATCCTACCCAGCATCTCTATCCAAATGGAAAAATTACTTGTGCCTTTTAATTTTATTAGGAAAACTGTCCCTAAATTCAAAATGGTACACTTCTAAAAGGAGTTTTGACAAATGGAAATGTTTTAATCTGTGTAATAGAGTATATTTTTTTAATTGAGATTTATTCAGTTCTCAATATTTGGCTGTGAAAAGACTGAGTTTCCAGTAGCTATGAGAACACTGTGCTGTTTCATCTCTACCTAGGTGTGGTGATAGTATTTAGGAGTGATTTCTTTATGATTGCCTGTCTTCTGGCATATGCTTATGTCTGTGTTTGATTGGAAATTGGAAAATGTTACTAAGCAAAAAAATGTAGAAAAAGGCTGGGCCTGCTGCAAAATCTATGATAATATGACAGTGAAATGAATAGTATTGAATTAGTTTTGCAGTGAAACCCAGTGCTGTAATTGCATCCAATTAAAACTGCTTCTTTTATCCCAAGCTGCTTAAATGTATCTTCCTGGAAAGTCTGGTGTGAGCACACCTGAGCTGGGATGTCCTCTGGAATCAGCCTGTGATGCTGCCAGTATGTAAGGGTCTGGTATAACTGGCATTTGGGTCATGATGCTTGCTTTCTGTCTGTCCTGTTTGCCCGACAGGGTAGCCAGTGCATTGGGTAAGAAGAGGGAGGTGCTGGAGTGACTCTTAAATTGATATTTCTGGACTGAGCCTACTGCACTGCTATTTGCCCTCACAAGTATGTTTCAGGAATGAAATCACTATTCTTTCATTCCCGAAGTGTATGTGCTGATCATGTTCGTGAAGTAAACAGTCATGTGATGACTCCAGTAATGTTTTTTGTTTTTTCAGTTGCAGTGTTTTTAAAAGCTGTTTCAAAATGAGGAGAAGGCAGAACCAGTGAAGAAAGGTAACATGGCTGTGGTTTCACAGCAGGGCTAGGCTTGCTTCCTGCTGCATTTGAAAATTAATTTTCTGCTCATTAGATCCGGTAGTATTTTCAATCCCTGTGCCTTGGCAAGGTGTGCTTAGAGGACATAATTTCCACAGGAAAATGTTCCTTCCTTTTTCCAGAAGATATTCTTGTGTTCTCCACATGTTTCACCTCCAGGTGTATGCCACCTAAGGACCTGGGTCTGTAAAGTATGATGTTGCTTTGTGCTGATGCCAGTTACTGGAATGGAAATGGAAATGGAAATGGAAATGGAAATGGAAATGGAAAGTAGATGCCTTTTCTTTCTCCTGACTTGGTGTGTGTTTTAAGTACTATCCTTGCTTAACGAGTAATATTGAAGCAGTGTTTTTGGTACTGGTAGCAGAATATGTGCTTGTTATTGAGTGGTGAGACACTGGTGAGCTGTTCTGTCTTAGGGTGCTTAGGACTTAGAGGATGAGTAAGTTTTGGACACCAGGCATTCCAAAGGATATAGGAAAGTGATTAAAGTTGGGAATCAGCAGCATTAGCTATTCAGTTTTCAGAGGAAAACCTTTGCTTCTTAAACTGTTTTTCAGAGCCTCTTCAGCCTTACTTAACTCCTTACCTGTTTTCCTGTTTCCATTTCCTTAGTCTTGAGAATGTTGGTTACAGATCAGTAGGGTCACTTTAATTCCTCTTGGGGTTTTTTTGGGTTCCTTTTTTTTTTTTTTTCCTTTCACTTTTAGAATCACCCTCATATCACATGGAATGAAGTGTGCTCATAGACTGCTTAATTGTTGTATCATTGCCAGTTTGTAAAAAAATAGACACCTTTGGAAAGAATTTGGGTTTATACCTCCTGACCAGAGGAAGCTAGAGCTGATTCTCCTCATATATATACTTTTCAACAGCCGTTGTTTTCTTATAGAACTATGGTAGAACGAGCCCTGCTGATGTTTGTGGGTGAAAGTGGAATTGGCATTTTCCATGGCTGTTCTGCTCCTTAGGTCTATTTGTGGAATATATCAGAGATTGCATCATTTTACTGGGTTGTTCCTTCTTTGGATGGACAGCATTAGAAGCTGCTCATATGTGAGTGGGAACCGTTTCTTCTTCTGATTGCTGGAATTATGTAGACTAATTCACTAATATCACTAAACACCAAGGATGAAATTTGCCTCGCACCTGAATTAGGATGACGTGTACAGAGGTGCAGTCTGACTTGCCTTCACTGAAGTGCGAGTGTTGCATAATAGAACACGGAACTGTTTCTGTAGCAATTTTTAGTCAAATAAGATCCTGGGTATTTTTCTGCCTGTCACAAGAGATTGCAGCTGATTGTGATCTGTAGCTCTTCTTATGGAAGCTATTGTGCAGGATATGGATTTCAGTTGTGATCCTTACTTATACATAAGTAAGGGGTAAGGAAATCAATATCTAACATGTATCACAGCACCTGCTGTCAGGTCACCGATGCAGCAAAGTACTAGTGAAATTCCAGCTGGTTTTTTTTGAAGAAAAAAACACAAGATTTTTTTTTTCTGAGGAAAATCCTTGATTGTAGTCTTAATTATGATTACTTACAGTTAGCACTAGCCTAACTAGAGCATTCAGCTTCTGTTCATCGTGCTGCAAGGATAGCTCTGCTCTTGTCTTCTTCCTGGCTTTTACTGTGGCTCTGTGCTCAGGACAAGCCCCTGCCAGCTCCCTCTGTGACAGGTGATTGTCACAACTTGCACAGATCTGATAAGTGGTAGGTTCACTGACATAGAGGCATGAAGTGTCATTACTGAGGAGCTCACCTGTGTTCTGAAGTAGGGCTGGTCTTTTCATTCTCCAAAGCAAAATTATAAAATCAAATATGCAGCAGTTGACAGCGTAAATCAAATCACTGAGTCTAGGCAATGCCAGTGTCTAATAAAATCAAGAAATGTTAATAGAGTCCTCTGATGGTGCCTAATGCTAATCTGCTGGCACAGAAGGAAGCAGACTCAATAGGACCAATGTATTAGGGCAATGCAATGCAGTCCAGCCAGCAAATCAATCTAGATGTGGAGAGATGTTGCAGTGAGCTTTACGTAGATTTGTGCTGCTGTCTGTGGTTATGTTTAAGCTGCTTCTAAATCTAGAAGTATTCCCAGTGCAATATGATAAAACTGATGCTCCCAAGATCTTTTCTCATAGCCGGAATTTATGCCTGGATATTTGTGACACTTTTCCCTGCCCTCCCTTCACATTCTACATCAAAATTCCAAGGGCCATGGAAACATGAGCTTTTTTTGTGGGGTGAGTACTTTAACTGATTTTCAGCAAGTGTCAATTCTTCTCCAGGGAATTGCTGTTTGCTATGGAGTACCTTTAAGGTTTTTATTTAAAAGTTTTAATTTTTTATTTTTATAGCCTCCTCCCTCCTTTCCGTTCTTCCTTCCTCCTCCCTTGCTCCCTTCCTCCCTCTGTCCAGCCCTCCATACATCACTCTGTTTTTTTTGTGGTGCTTCTCACCTTGTGCTTTAGACATTTTGGAATGCCTGCTCTTCCAAGCATTGACTCAGTGCAGACTTTTTTTTAATTTGAAGTTCAAAATAGTGTTCTTTTTACCACTATTTTGATGACTATAGTGATGCATTTTAGCATAGATATGTATCTGAATGGAGGGGCTCCAGTAGCTGCCTGATATCACTGGACACATTCCCAATACATGCTGTATACTCTTATAGTGCATACTGACTCCTTAATAATCATTTAAAAAACCCCAACATATTAAAATGCTATTAATTGACTATTATTTTTACTTACTTTTTAGTAACCAATTTTTAAACACTATTAAAATGCTCTTAGTTAATTATTATTTTTACTCACATCTTGGCCAGCTAAAATCTACTAATTCTTCCCAACCTTCACTTATATTTCTGATTAATTCAGCTATAGGTGGAGTATATGAAGAACAAAAGGCTGTGACCTAGTGGCATGTTTTCTCCAGAATAATACAGAAGGATGCATCCTCTGTTTGAGTTGCTCTTTTACTACTGAGAGAAGAAGAATGCTTTTGTGGCCAGGGGCTCAGAATATTAGAATCAGGTCTGATGTCATCATTTACGGAAATGAATAAAATGAAGGACACCATTCTGGTGGGTAATGAGTGTCCTTTCTACAGTAGTGTTGTTAGGAGTATGGTGGATTTGATCTCTGGTTCTCCACTGATTGTGGGGAGACTTTGTTGTTAATGTAAGGAATATATTTCACTACTTCTTTCTAGGGTTGGGTTGCTCAGGTGTAAGGAGAATTCAGGTATTTAGACAAGTCTGGTTTACTCACTACAAATGGTTGGAGTATGATAATCCATTAGGACAGTTTAAGCTGTCATGACTATATCAGTTACTGTACCTATTCTAATGTGGTTCTGCCTTCCTGTCTTCAAATGGCAAACTTCAAATGAAAGCCCCAGGCTCCAGCACAGCAAAGCTCTCTGATGAAAGTAGTAACCACTTGAGTGAGTAAGAATTGAGTAGTTTGTCTGCAAATCTGTGAGCCAAATAGGATGGCACTTCTTTTAGGAGTTAAATTGAGTTTAAGTTGGAGCTACTGCTGTGTCCTGGGGAAATGCTGCTTTGTGTCTTAGAAACAAAGTGTGCAATTTGAGTGTTGGAATGGAACAGCCAGATAAAGTCAACAGGAAAGAATTTATCTTTTGAGGTCACTGCATTAGCTGAATACAGGCTTATCTTTAACATGAATTTGTTGTAATCACTTTGGTTAAGTAGAAGTGGTTTTTTGCCATCCTGAGAGCTCTGGCTGGCTGACAGTTGAGATTGAAGTGTGCATGATGACCATCCTCCTGAGGCATCTACACAAACTGCTCATTAATGCGTTGGGTTGGGTCTTTTCTGGACCAGTGGTGAGCATGCCCTTGTGTTAATGGGAGTCTCTTTATATTTCCAGCTGGCCCATGCCGGTTTGGTGGCGCTCAGCGGCACATGCAGAGTGTTCTCAGAGACTCTGTAGAGAGCTCTGATGATGAATTCTTTGATGCACGAGGTGAGTACACATTTTTGTCCTCCCCATTTTTCCCCCCAATTTTGCAACACATAACTAAGCTCCTTCATGAGTGAACTGACGACATTGTCCTCATCAGACAAACTCTCCATTAGTTCTTCTGTCCAGGATTTGTGAACAGACCTAAATTTACAGGAGTTTGGTGAGGTGCTGGGGTGGATGAGTGAGCTGCCCTGGACTCAGTCTGGTGTCAGAAGCAGCAAGACACCACCAGTGCAGACCTTACGGAGTCTGAGCCAGGTCCTTCCCAGCTCAGTGTATGAGGTAACAGTGTGAATGCTCTTGTTCGCAGTTCCTGATGAAGGCCATGAGTGTCCATGTTACTGATGGCCGACTTTTAAGACCAGTCTCTTAGGTTTTGCACTCTATCAAAACTTTTCACTGGAGGTACTGGGACCTCTGATTGTTCAAGGAGCAGTATTTGAAAGCTTGTGGATTTCATCATAGGATATTTTGACCTGGAAGGGACCCACAAGGATCAGAGTCCAGCACCTAAGTGAATAGCCCATATGGACACCAAACCTGTGGCTATGGCACTGTGCTCTAACCAGCTGAAATAACTGCAGGGCTCCCTACATCATCTGTGAGGCCATGAATTTTGACATGCACAGTTAACATTCCAAGTTTTGTTCTGAAGTGGGAGAAGAATCTGTAGGTTGTGTGCATACACAATCTCCCTCCTCCAGTGGGAGACTGGGGCTCTGATTTTGGTTCTGTTTACAGGAACGAAAACTTACGCTTTTCTGACGCATTTCACTTGCTTTTTCTGAAAGAGCTTTCCTTAAATACTTAAGTTTTAATGTCAAAAGTAGTCTATGTAGTCTGAAATGCTTGTAATGACAGTCACTATCATTTTTATAATGGTTGCTTGAAATAAAAAGTCACTGCTATGTAATGATAATGAACAACATCTGTTATTCAGTTGTTAATCCCCTAATAACAGACTTTTAGTGAGAGATAATAATACGTGATAAATTGCTTCTGTGGTTCAAAATTAAATGTGCAGAGAGACATCTAAGCATGAAGAGAATGAGAGATGGTGATCTTCTCCCAATGGGTATTCAAAGAGAATAGGAAACACAAATTGTTTAAGCTGCATTTAAACCTTAAGCTTGAGTGAGTGGAAGAGTTGGAAATAGACAAGAAATATACCCTATGCTGATTTTCCTCCACACTGGCTTTGTGCTTTGCAGTGTTCTACTGTGTGCTTAAAATAGCTGTCTTGATGATTTCAGCAATGTTTCCAAATTCTGTGTGAAGCTGCAGTTGTAACTTTGCGCGCCAAATCAACTTCAATTTTTTTTTTCCAAAAAGTGAACTAAAATGACGATGTTTCAGACATTCTAGATGGTGTAGTTTTCTGTGAAGTGAATAGATCAGAAGTGTGACTAGATCCTGTCTTTGGGAGTATGATCACTTACTGTGCTTGATGGAATATTCTTTTGAATCATCAAGATCTATTGTTCAGTAATGCTTTGAAGATCAATTTGATGCCTGCATGTTTGGAATTAGTGAGGCATGCATTGTAGTCTGAGAACAAGAAATGCAGTTGGAATTTGCTGGATACAGTCCATATTTAGTTAACACAAGTATTTCCAAGTTTAGATTACTTGACAGTTAACTTGCAAAAATGCCCTTCAAATCAAGTTTTGTTTAGATAGATTTTCATTTCTTCATATCCTGTCACTGGTCATCAGAGAGATATCAGCACCTCCCTCTCCATGGCCCCCCTTGAGGTCTCCCCTCAGTCTTCTCTTCTCCAAACTGAACAAACCAAGGGACCTCAATCACTCCTCATAAATCTTGGTCTTGAGCCTTTCAGCATCCTCTGGATACTCTCTGATAGCTTTAGATCTTTCTTATATTATGGCACTCAAGACTAGACACAGGACTGGAAGTGAGGCTGTGCCAGAGCAGAGTGGGACAGTCACCCTCCTTCAGCTGGCTCAGGTGCTGTCCCTGGCACACCCCAGGACACTGTCGACCCTTTTGGTGGCCAGGATGTACTGTTGACTCATATGTAATTTGCCATCAATCTAAACTCTCAGATCTCTTTCCCCATGGCTTCTCTTCAGCTCCTTCCCCCGCAGTTTGTAGGTCTAACCAGGATTACCACATTCCAGGGGCAGAATCCAGCACTCATGCATATTAAATTTCATATGGTTGGTGATTGCCCAGCTCTGTGGTCTATTCAGATCTCTCTGCAAGGCCTCACTACCCTTGGGGCAGTCCATAAGTCCTCCTAACTTAGTATAATTTCTGCTTTCTCCCAAACAGCATTTCAGAAATAAGTGTTTAAATATCAGGAAAATAAATGCACACAGAAGCAAAAATAATATCAAAAGAGACAGAAGGCGTTTCTATACTCAGAAGCTCTCTTGGTGATAAGGGAGCTTGTGTCTTTGGTGGAGGAAAACATATGTGTGGGCTGAAGTAATTGGCATTATCAGTAGATTAAATTTAGCACTGAAGAAATAAGAGAAGTTTGTGCTGGAGTGAGGGAAACCTGTTTAGGACAGAGACTGTGGCTTTCACCTCCTAAAAATGAGGTAGCTTGATACCCTTTTTCTGTCTCCATCATTAAATTCTCTGCAGTGTTTCTTACCTATATTTTTCACCCATTCTCTGTTACTTACACAGAATGCTTCATCAATGTTTAATATTCTTGCAGCTGCACAGTGCAGCTGGAGTTGAGTACTGTGGGGTTTCTTCTTGGGGGAATCTGGAAGCTATCCCACATCTACCCGTGTGTAATTTGTACTTCATAGACAGGCTGAAGTAGGAAACAGTGGGCACAGCAGTCAGCATCATTAAAAAATAACATTAGTGAGCTGCTTTTGTATTCTGAAAAACAGCTGGGGTCAAATCTCAGTTTCTCAAAGAAAGAAGTTTCTGGCTGGCAGCCTTGTAAACAGAGAATCAGGCACCTGTGTTGAGATAAAGCAGCTGTACATGTTTTGACTGTTGATTCATCTGTCATGGCTAACTATTTAATTTAGTGAAACCCATATGGAAAGGGAGAAGTAATATTTTACTGTTTTATATTGCCTGGTTTTCCTTTGTTTCTTGCTTTCCATGTGGCATGTTATAAGTTAGGCAGGAATTTTACAGTGTCAACATGTAAAATTATATTTGATGCAGGAAACTACCTTATAATTTAACTGCAACGTACTTCTTATGACAGAAGATAAAAAATTAAAGCTGAATACATCATCACAAAATTGTCAGAATATTAAATTCCATCCTTGACTAACATTTTCTCTCAGATTTGAAAAGGTGCTCAGAAGAGCCTGCACATTCCCACTTGGCCATTTTATCAGACTTCCACAAGAGAAAGGCAAACACACCCATCTTCCCACATGATTACCCCACAGCTTTTAAGCTGAGAAAAAAAAAAAAAATCTTCCATAAAATCTTCCATCTTCCTGGAGGCGCATGTCTCTCATTTATTTTCAGTTCTCGTCACTGGTCTTCGTGCTTGCTGCACACACCAGCCAGTGTTAAAGGCCTTCAGCTGTGCTGCTGCTGCTTGGTGATCCAATGCCAACACTGGACTTTGCTCAAGGAGTACAAAGCAGGAAAACAGAATCTACAGTAGAGAACCATTATCTCCCATTTTTATCTGTGCATGAAACGTTACACCTGTCAGCCAGACACTCACTGCTGCTAGGTCTTAAGGAGTTCTTGAGGGCTGTGGTTGTTCTATACTGCTGCTAATTTGAACACTTTTCCATCTGTATTTGTGCAATTGCACTGAGGGGCTGGTGTGAGGCTCAGAGGGGCAAGACACTTCTTATTGCTTCAAAAAGTTGGCAGGAGGAACAACAGTAAGGACTAAGCACAAAACATCACTGAAAATACCCATCATACTCAGATGAATTTTAAAACCACTTGTTGAGACCAAAACCATCATGGCTCCATCCTTTCTTCCTTATAGAACTTCAAATAAGTCAGCCTCTGAGAGAAAACCTGAACAAAATGTTGTGCTAAGTGGTTGATTCTCTCTCCTTCACGGAGCAGCTGAGATTGCATCAGGTCTCAGAGGGCTTTGCTGGATTCAGCTTCTCTGATAAATCTGATAAATTAACTTTCTCATTGTTTGTTTATAGAAGGTATGACTTTGGAAGAGATAAGATATGGTGGTGACTGTGAAGTGATTTATACAGTCCTTTATACATATCCATCTTTCTCCTTCTCCAGTACCAAGATCTCTCTAAATGAGAGAGGTACATATGAGAGAACATGAAAGGACATAAATTTTTAAACTGCTTAGAAGCCTACTGCAAGGTAGGAATTTGAGAATTATTATTTTAGCCAGAAATGTCCTGGCTAAATTATTCTGTGCTTACTTCCACATTAGAGCCATTCTCTCTACAAAAGACAGTGAGAGAGGACAGAAGTTGACCCATTCTCTGAATCTGCCTTAACAAGTAAAGAACTGTGATTACTTATTTTACTTACCTTTTTTCTCTGTGCTCACTCTAGGTACAAAGACCATTCTGGTTGTACCCAGCCAGGCTGAAGTGCTTTGAGTAAATTTATTCAGAAAGGATTAAAGCACCATTCTTGCCAAATAGCTGTTAAATTGAAGAAAAATGTTTTCCTACAGTTTCTAGGCCTGTTTGGTTTTGGGTTTGTTTTTTACAAAAGAGAGTTAATATCTGTCTACAGGTTGTGTTTTGTGCTTTCAATTTTTCCTACCCCACTTCCTGAATGGGATCTCAATAAAAGAGATGGCTCTCTGTGCTGTGGGTTTGGTTCCATTCTATTATGTCTCCGTATCCCTGGATGAAAATGTAAAGCTTTATCTAGCACAGGTGGCTGTGATAAAAAGGGAGAAACATTCTTGAAAAATCTTGAACTGCTCTGTGTGTCCACCTTCCCTCTATTCTGCCTTTTGAACATTCTTCAAATAAAAAAAATTAAGAAAAAAACACAAAACCAACCAACCAACCAATCTAACACTCGAAGACATTATTATAAACTTTGTTTTGCAGTGGCTGCTCAAGAGAGAAAAGATTCAGACAGTCCTCTCTTTTCCATGTTTTTCCTGCACACAATCTATGAAGTGTATAGGATCACTGTAAAGTATTTGAGTAGGAAAGAAGCTTTCCTGGGCAGTCCTGCACAGTCTGTTACCTGTTCCCATTAGGGACTCTAATGAGTGTTTATTTCTCTCTCCATTAGTTCTCACCCTGTTTTCTCTTGTTTGTCACAACAATTTATTCTATTCTTTTCCCTCTTACAGAAGAGATGGTGGAAGGAAAAAATGCTATTCTCATAGGCATGAGCCAGTGGAACTCAAATGACCTTGTTGAACAGATAGAAACAATTGGGAAGCTTGAAGAAAATCAAGGTAATGTTTAGCTTGTATTACATAATTTTTAAGAGTTAACAAGACCATCTGACTACTGAAGCAATTACTTTTTAGATACGGAAGTAATGTCATTTTACAGCATCCCATAGTTAAAAGATTTACGTAGATATGTAAGTAACATCTTAGTGCTGAGAAATGAATTGCAGTGATCTATTTCAGGAGAAAACTTTGGCAGACCAGGTAATACAAATTTATTGGCTTAAGTGGGAAGTCAGTGTTAGGCTCAGCTGAACAGCTCTGAGATAGATTACAAGACTAAAAATTTTTTCTTGTATTCAATGTGTGAGAGACTTTTTCTTGTCACCGTGTTATTTTGCTCCTTAAAGTCAATGAATCCTCATCTGGAATTTCTATGGGGGACACATATTTTCAGGTATATTTGAGGCCGTTTTATGTAAATATGTCTGTAACTGTGTACCACCAAAAGGAGTGGGAAATGGTCACTGGTACACCAGTATGAATTTGGGACTTAGGATAAGCAGTGTCATTGTTACTTTGGCTCCTAAATTGCTTAGTTGTTTGAAAATTAAATTACCTTATTGACTTCAGGGAGAGGGAAAGACCTGGATTGCTTCTCCATCATTGATATGGGGCTCAGGCATAATGGTGCTTGTTAATTTAGCTTTAAAACTAATTTAATAAACTTGTCCATTTTAGGAGGCTTTTCTTTATGGATTTTCTACATGTCGTCAATCCTGAAAATATCTGTAAAAAGGTTTATTTAAGTAAATAGTTATATATAAGTAGTATTTATCTGTCACAAGTCACAAACTTCTTGATTACCTACCATGAGAATGATTTATTTTTATAGTACTTAATTGACAGGTAGACACAATACACACAGTGTATTTATAGTTGTTAAATAGGTAAATAGAGGAAAAAAAGTCAGTTTTGCCTTTGCTTTTAACATGATATCAAGGCCTCATTTATGTTGCTTGCTAACTTATTCAAAGATTCAATGGCAATTTTTAAGACATACTATAGATGTTATACCTGTTGTAAATATGGCCTTTTCTATGCTACAAAGTTCCAAGAAAAAGTAATTTATTATTATATCAATTATGAGTTAGTTTTCTAAATAACTACCGAAGAACCATTTATCCTCAAATTCTTGCAGAAATTTCTCTACTTCTCCCATGCCTGGCATTTTAGAACGGGGCTGTTGATGGTTTTGTTTGGCTTTTTTTCTTCCACAGTGCCCTTCGTTTTGGATGCTAAGGAAGGAGTTGTAAGAAACTGCTTCTAGGTGTTTCTGCTGTTCAGAAACAAGTCTGATAACCGGGTGGGATTTTTTGCACTGTGCAGTTGAATAACTGCTGCAGAGAATGTGAGACCTAGGGTTGCATGGGAGATATGTGCAGAAACAAAGGAAGCAGTCCTCTGAGTTACACCCTATCTTTCTTCATACAAAGGGTTTCTATTTTCATTTAAGCTAATTCTTTGTGATGTTTTGCAAAGGAAAGACTTTCTATCTGTTCTCTTCCTTTCTTCATTTCTGTTCACGCACACCTGTTAGAATCTTTAGAATCAGCATACCAGACTCAGAACAGCCAGTGAATTGATTGATGCTAAGATGTACCTGCATTCTGATACTGTGTCACTTGTGCTGCCAGTGTACTCTTGGGTCACAGTTCATTGTGCTGAGCTTGGCTGTTCTTAATAGAGATGTCAGGCAAGTACTGAAGTTGTTGAGAACTGGGCTAGCACAAGTCTGAGCCAATATTACCTGTACTCTATCTCATTAAGCCAGAATGTGATTTCACTGTTTCAGCACTGCAAAAAAAAAGCAGAGTTCTGTCTGTAAAGCACACTGAAAGAAATCTTCTTTGATGCGCCCTTGCTAAATACAGAAAATAACACAGTAATCAAGCTGAATTAAAAATTATTACAACTGCATAAATTATGTTGATGCTGATGCCTTTCTTGTTGTAGAACAAAAGCATTTCCACACATCATAGTTATGCATTTAAATTCACTCCTGGTGCAAAGTATTCTGTCCATTACATTAAGGAAAACTGCAAGTTCTCGACACTAGGAACAAATTCAGCCTGGTGGTTTTCTGTCCTCCACCTATCTTGTGATCATATCCTTACTTTAACTATATTTTGTTAGTGTTTCTAAGTTTGAAGTTATTGTTGGCTTGTGTTTGTATACAGTGAAGGTAAGTTGAGGTGAGGTGAAGATTTTTCATATACTTTAAATTTAGTATATGCTTTATATTGCATTACTTGAGTTTTTTATGGTGGGAAATGAGGTTTCTATACATGTTAATTTGCAAATACTTGTTACAGAAAAAAAATGACATTTAATTCAATCTAGTAATCGACTTGTAAACTTAGACCTATGTCAGCATTTCATAGGGTGAAATCCTGAGGAAAAAATGCTGACCTCATTATTCATGAGCTCAAGACATGTTTGTTTGAGACCAGACCTACATAAGACTTCAAATAAGGTCACATGAATACTAGGGTTGTCCTCTCTCCCTCAGTTGCTCTCTCTTGTTATATTGGCCTTTTGTAAATGTGAGCTTGAGAGCTGGAAAGTATATGAGCTTAGCATGCCATTTCTTTTTTTCTTTTCTCTCACACACACAAATTAAAATATGAGAGAATCTAGAATAATCTCAAATGAAGAACCACAGAAATTCTTCTTACGGAGATAATAAATGCTTGCCAGTGCAGTTGGCGTTTATCTGTATTGTTATGATTCAATCTCCATATACCACCAGCAGGCTTTTCAGGTCTTCAGCCTTCATTTTGTCACCTCTTTCCCCCCCTTCCCTCAGTTCATTTTATTTTTCTAAAGAGTAGAAGAAACATGAATCTGCCAAGGAATGGGCAGTGCAGCTTGATACAAGGATACCTGGGCTCTGCCAGCTGACCAGTGTTACACTTCCATGGACATGAACCAGCTTTAATTACACTGAACAACAGTTAGGAAAAGGTTGAGTTAGTTGGGTTGTTCTGCAGCTTTAGTAGATCAGACTGCCCTTCCTGAGCTGAAAACTTCCACATTAAGTAATTCTATTTACTTCTGCCTTCCTAACTGGTGAGCAGAAGCAGTTGGCATTTTCTGGAGCATTAACATAGACAAAACTACTATATAACTTCGTGCAAGCTGCAATGCAATGTCAGGCCTCTTTTTTTCATCAGATCTAGTAAAATACACAAGCTTGGAAGTTTTTCTTTCATTGAGCTTCTGTTTAATTCTGTGACTGTCTGGTTTTCTGCCTGTCCTCAACGAACCAGCAACTATTGCTGGGCAGCTCTGGTTCTTGGCTGTTTTACCAGAAAGGATTGGACGGACTATATCTCATTCAGTTGCTGAATATAAAAACCAAGTTTGCAAAGCCAAGAATTCAGAATTTAGCAAATGCCAAGCTTGAGATCTTAATGTGATCTTCATCAATTTCCTTCTTCTATTTGCCCCAACACACTGGTTTTAATTGCTTAGTAGTGTGATAGTGATGGATTGTATATGTCAGGTTTGATTACTGTCTTTGACATGGGTAGAAAGAGCTTTTGTTTTCAGCAATGGTGAGAGACATCTTGGAGGAAAGCTTGTTTAGCAGTGAAGAGAAAGTGCTTGTACATCTTTCTTGTCTGTGGATAGCTTTTTCCTCCAAAAGCTTCCCTTAGAAATTTAGAGAGATGTGAAGAAGATGATCTTCAGGAACGCAGATGTATGAGTAGGAAGGTTGAAATGGTTGGTTTAGATTGTGTATAAAGTCACAGTAGCAAGATATTTGCAATAGTGAGTTTGTGGTGTAGTTGTAGGAAAATAGGTAATTGACATGTTTTTGTTTGATTATTTCTTTTAAGGAAAAGAAATATACACCTTTTAAATATGTGACAGAATTAGATAATGTCTGAAAGACATTATGTACTTGTTGTGTACAGTCTCTGATTTTTTTTCGACTATGCATTTTTCCACAACTCATGGCTCTCAGGAGCACATAATTTCTGTCTTTCATCAGAGGGTGTAATTAATCATACAGTGATTTGGGTTGGAAGGGACCTTAAAGCACATCTCATTCCAGCTCCCTGGTGTGGACAGGGACACCTTCCACTATCCCAGGTTCCTCCATGCCCCGTCCAGCCTGGCCTTGGACACTTCCAGTGATCCAGGGGCAGCCACATCTTCTTTGGGCAACCTGTACCAGCGCCTCAGCACCCTCAGAGGCATTAATTTCTTCCTGATACCCAAACTAAACTCTCAGTTTAAAGCCGTTCTCTCTTGTCCTATCACTGAATTCCCACTGGCCTGCTGAAGTCAACCAGGCTATTATCCAAAGTCCTAAGTCCTGCCAGAAGTGGGCTCCTTTCTTTGGGCCCTGGGTCACAGTATTTGTCACAGTGTTTCCTTCTGCATCCAGTAAAGGATGGAGATTCCCTTTGGCCCTCTTTTTATGGCTGACACATTTGTAAAAAGCATTTTATGTTGTCTTTTATAGAAGTAGTTTTTAAGTACTAGTTGGGCTTTAGCCAGATTTCTCCCTGTGTAACCTCACAACAGCCCTGCAGTCCTCCCCAGTTGAACCACCCTTCTTTCAAAGGTGATGAGCTCTCTTTTTTTCCCTGAGTTCAAGCCAAAGCTCTCTGATCAGCCAGGCTGGTCATCTTCCTTGCCAGCTCAGCCTGCATTTTCCAAAATGTAAATGTTACAGAAACCCACGCATGCACACAGAAAAAAAGTGAAACAGGCAAAGCCCCAATGAATCTTGACCATTTCTTTGGTTTAAAACTTAATTTATCAAAGGAAAAAAAAAAAAAAGAGGCCATATTTGGTATTTTTGTAGAAAATAAACAAGCAAGCGAACTGGTAACAATGTAATTTGTGTAAAGAGCTTGCCACACCTGATGACTATTTATTTAAGACACCCTAATTAAATTTTAAGAGCCATTTGTCAATTTTGTCAGCAACATGCTACTATTTTACTCTGCAAATCCAGTTAATTGAATTAAAATGCTTCAAATTAGGATGAATTCTCAGGTATATTGACAAAATACAATTCTTAGACTATTAATTTTTAGTTGTTTAAAACATAACTGACTGTAAAATGCCTGTGAAATTCACTTTTCCTGTGCTTCATATGCCACACATACAGACTGATGGATTGCTTTACTGGTTACCAGCAAAATATTTGGACATGATCAGCTTTCACAACTGGAAATTTTCACATCAGGTGAGTGAAAGGCCTTTCTATGTCCCATTGCACAAGACTAGGTTACACAGATATTTTCATCTTTTAACAAATTGATTCTCTATCTGGAAAATAGTGCTGAAAGTGACATTGCTTTTTTTCTGGGAGTCATTTGAATAGCTGGTTTAGATCAAACTTATTCTGCATATCCACCCCATTATAAGAAAGAGGTTTGGAGCTGGGAGATGCTACTGTTGTGCAAGTTGTATTTCGTCTGTGTATGGAAACCTGCAATTCCTTCCCTTTCTGCGCCACCTAGGATTGAGCTTTTTAATTTCTACTGGTTTCTTTTTTTTTAATTACAAGCTTTGTGTTTCTCAGTGGACTGTAAAGTGCTGTTGAATTCCTGACATGCACTATGACTCCCCATTACTCTAGCCGCTCTTTATAACTTCCGTTTTAAAAAATATTTCCTGATATTTTAAATGCAGTAAATGCATCACCGAGTGATGATTTTTTTTCCTCTCAGTGTCATATCTTTTGGATCTCGTTTTTTCCCCATCTAGACAAGGGGGAAAAAAAAGGCTGGTTTATATGTGCAGCAGCCAGTTTTTAAGAGTGTCAGGAATAATTTCTTGTTCATTACTTCAGCTGCTCTTTCTGTTCTGTCATAATATCCACAAGGCACTGAACAGAACTGGATGACTAGAATAATGCTTGTGGCTAAGATTAAGTTTGATATACATCTGTGTAGTAAGCTGATTTATAAAATCATAGAATATCTCAAGTTGCAAGGGACCCATAAGGATCAAGTCCAACTTCCTGCTCCTCCCAGGACTACCTAAAGCTAAACTATATGACTACACATCAGCTTGGAATTCCTGTTTTCTGTTTTCTTGTAAGGCTTCTAGAAAGAAGTAACTTACGTGTAAGAGGAAAGTTTAGCTACGCCATTCTTCAGGTTGATGCGGAAGGAGAAAGACTTTGTAGTCTTTCTGAAAATCTATTGTTTCTTGTGAAATAAAATTAATCCCATTTTAAGTCAATGATAAAGGCTGTGCGGTGTTTAAATGTGTACATGTGGTGCTTGGTTAGGAGCAAAGCAGAGCCTGCAGTTCTCTGTGCAATGGTTAAATGCAGTTCTGGGAAGGAGTGATGCAAAGGTGCTAGCACTCAGCCCTGAGTTAACTGCAGAGTATGACAGAAATGCAGCTGTTAATTTGATCTTTAAGGTCAGTTTTTTCAGGCAAGATTGGATTTTTTTCTCTTCTTCATTGTATAGTTTGTATATTTGTATAATTTCCCTGTATAATAATGGGAAATTTATATATTTAGTTCTTATTTGATTCTTTCCTGTGTATAAAATAATTCAGCATAATTCTGTGTTGGTCTTTTTTTGTTGAATTTTGCAATTCTAATGTTTAAAAAAAAAAAAAGTGAATTACTAGGTAAATGCAATAAATAGAAAATATTTCAGATATAATGATAGGGTGTGAATTAGCATTTCCCACTTTAATGGGAATGGTTAATTTTTTTGTATTGCATGTTTTAGACATTTTGTTAAGCGACTTGTCATTTGTGATGTGGGTACTTACCCATAGTATCTGAAATTATGAGCTACGTTGAGTTGGATCCATTAAACTCCTACAGGAAACCAGTGTTTCTGTGCAAGACTGATACAGACTGTGGTGTCTTTAGTGAGTTCATCTGGTCTCATTTTTCATTGGCTTACTCATTCAGTCTCCTTTGTTACACCTGCCATACATCTCAGAGGTTCTGCAACATTTATACAGTAGTCAAAACACTCAATATAATAGTCAAAACACTCAATGTAACAGAGAAATCTTAACACCCTGCTGCTATGCTGACTGCTTTAGGGAGTTTTACCTTATATTAGTGTTTCTCCCTCTGTCTCTCTCCTCTGAGAGCTGCCTTGCCTAATTTTGTCCACAGTGAATGTTCTGTGTAAACAAACTGCTCTCTTCCTTTCCTCCAGCAGCCTGTGCTCTACTCCTCCTCGTCATGCCCTCCTGGAGTCACATAATTAATTAAGCGGTGTTTTTACATAGCTGACTGTAGTGTTTATGCTGCTATTAAATTTATTGCAATAGCATCTGCTGCTGCCTTTTAATATGAAGAGTGGCAAACAGAAAATTTGGCTTAGCGAACAGTGGAATGGAAGGATGGAAACTACAGTAGTCATCAGCATTCCAAAACACATCAGATTGCTCATATAAAGAACAGATTTTACTTCTAGCTGCAGGTTTTAGAGAGAAGCAGTGGATTGGATTTCTGCAAATCACCACTGCTGGCAGTTTATAGTAGGGCATGTTACTAGTGTTGTGCAACTGTGGTCATTTAATTTTGTGATGCTGTATGTTCTAGAATACAGCTCTAGAATACAGAAAATGCATGCAAAAATAAGTAGGAGAAAGCTTAATCTACCTGCTAAGATATTTTTTAGCTGAGAGCTGAGTCCTGCTGCTGAGAGCAGTGCTTTCCTTGCAATTTTAATCTGTATTAAAATTTTAATTTTCCTTGCATTTTTTAAACTGTATTTGAGATCTGGTCCACATGCTGAAATCAGCATGTGTTCTTGCATCATTTTTATTGTGTCTGGAGTTTCCCTGGCTGCCATTCCCATGGAGAGGATCATACCATCTGTAGGTATATTGCCTCCTTTCCTTTCCCTCTGTTTTCCCAAGTTTAACATATCTGTGCTCATTTGCATTTGCTACGGCGTTTAAAAAAATACATAAAAAACCAGATTTTATCTCTCCAGAAGTTAATTTTCACAGGATTCTTGATGAGGTGAAAGTCATGTTCTAAAGAGGAGCATCAATGTCATTTATTCCAGTGGTATGGTTATGTTGTTACATGAATTTAGATTATTAGGACGCATTAGAAAGTCACGCATACCATAAGCCCTTCTGGCACCTTCTTTGGCCAGTATTGCAAGATTGGATGCGAGAGGGAACAAAGAAGAGAACGATTCCTCTGGTATTCCTTGGTGCTGGGGAGCATTACTCTGTTGTGCTGTGCTATCCTCTAATGCTGAGCCCATTAGTGACGTAATCCCAGGCGAAAGCAAAACAAGAGTCAGGAATTGTACAAAATGCCCTCTGACATCTCAGGAGCACAGCTACATGGATATGTAATGGCTACAGTCTACAAATCTAATGTATGTGTATTGTATATGTATATGTATATAAATGGCTATTTACCACAGTATGACATTGAAGGTAACTTTGTGAATCTTTTTTTTACCTGCAGCTGCTTTCTCTGAAGAATAGATATGGTTATTTCTACTGGTGTTGCCAATCTTTGTGGGAAAATAAGGTGGCTTCTATTCTGGTTTTAACACTGCCAAAAAAACACCTTCCTGATTTTTTTCTTATTTTATTTGTTTTAGTAGCATGCAAATGAGAGCAATTGCAGGTCATCCTTCAGTTCAGTCCTTCAGAGACGTGGCAGTGTTCAGAATATGCTAAATTTATTGTGATGAAAAATATGAAAAGTAACTGTCTGTTTCTTAAACCTACCAAATAAAAATTAATTTTCTTTCTGTCGTGGACATGTCTTCAGTTTCTATTAAGAGTTGTTCTTTTGTGATGAAGAGTTTCTATCTGCACAGCCATTCAAAGCTGCCACAGGAAGGAATTTTCTTCATGAAACCTCTTGTTTTACATGTTGTCACTCGTGGAATTCTGTATACAAGCACTTCAGAAGGCTAGTCTGTGCTCTTGGCATGGAGGTCTGGTTTTTGTCTTTAGCTGTCACGTTCCTGAGAGCTTCACACATTGTTCCCAAGGGAGTGACTGACAGCTGCTTTGTCTCAGCAGTGACTCTATGAACTATTGCAGTTATTTTTATTATTGCCTAATAAGCTGAAAGCAGGTAACAGTTGTGACCCAGCCTCTTTGGCAGAACAATAGTCTGTGAATTGTCCTGGTAAGGAACTGAAAATGAAAGAGATTGTATGTGAAATTTGGAAATAGCTAATTCAAATGATTTTTATTCCTCAAAAGTAAGGTACAGCAGTGTACTGCAAGTACAGCTTGCTCAAAGAATGGACCAAAGCAGATTTCTTTGCTGTATATTAAAAGCCTGTCATTTTTTTCTGTCCTTTTTACTCCCTTCCAAACCAAATTGTCAACTGTGATAGTTGGAGCACCTGAAAAAATGGAGTATAGTTGCAGAACTCTTACTTTGTACTGCTGCATCCATCAGAGGAGTTAAGCAATATTATTATTCTTTATGTGTATTAACCCTAGTTGGATTTAGCATAACAGCATTTTCAGTTCATGGGACTGAGACATAGTGCCAAAAAGTTCTAGAGTCTTCTTAGGCACTAGGCTGAAGCTTTCATTGAACACAAGAAAGTCAGTGGGCAGGCAGTGGTAGCACATGCGGTTTTATTCACATATCATTGGGACCCACCAGCTTCCCTGGTCCTTGTCATTCCTATTCTGTTCTTTGATGCCAAACACATGCAGCAGGTTGTTGTTGAGTCAGGCCGTGCCCCAGGAGCAGAGTTCTGTCACACATGTGAACGTACTCAAGTAGCACGTAGGTTCTGGGAAAAAAGGTATATGTTGCCTGGGCCTCTGAAGAAAGAACCTAGAGAAGGGATGGAGAGACCTGTGTTCTCATCTCAGCTCTGAGGGTCGATGTAGGTAGAGGTGGGCTGATACCTTTGGGTTTGGTCATGGTCAAATGATGGCAAAGGTGTTTACCCTCCGTGGTAGTTCTGGCCAGAGTGTTGTAGGAGCACTTTATCTATAGGGAGGGCCTTTATTCCCATATCCTTATATTTTTGTATATTAGGTTTTTGTATTTAGATCTGAGAACATGCAACTTTCCTTGGATGGGTGGACTGTGGGAGGGAATGGAAGAACAGAAATATTCTTTAAACAGCAGTTAATTAAATATTTGTAATAAGATTCTGGTTTGCATTGCTAGGTAAGTTATGCCAGTTCTTAGTTATTAAGATATTCAGTAGATAATGCAGCAGGTTATCAAATGGATTCCTACCTACATTCCTCTATCAAACAGATTCCTACCTACCTACCTATAAGTTTCATTGTTTATGATACCTTTCTTGAAATGAAGAGTAAAATCAAGCTTCTAGCATAACCATTTTGATTAATAGATTCCAGCAGTTGTCAAGTGTGTTATGTGCTGATCTATTCCCATGGAAGCCAATGGGGGTTTTGGAAATCAGTGTAGTAGTAGTCAGTTGCAAAATATTTACAGCAGCACATGAGAAAAAGTAAAGAACTTGATGTTCATGTGAAGCGATTTTAGTTTACATTGTGGTTTCTTTCTTTTGCAGGTGAAGAGTCTGCATTTTGCACGTCTGGCTTTCTACAGGAAAAACAACGTGAGTTGAAGTTACTCTCATTTTTCTTTGTACCAAAGATATTCAACAACTAGAGATAGTAATAGCACTTGTTAACTAGCACAGGTCTTGTGCTATGTTACACTGGGAAGAGAAATGCATGTGGAGGGATTATGATTCTTTAAAATTTTCTTTTAGATTTAATTATTTTCAACATGGATTATTATAATGTACCAGGAGGGTGTCTGTGAAATTGTTTAATGCTTTATAGTGTTGGCTGGAGAGGCAGAGATAGAGCACTGGAGGGTGAAGCTGCTGGTGTACACAATAGCTCACACAGTACAGTACAACATGGTTCCACTTGGAGTATAGGAGCCTTCAGTGCTTTGTGCTCTGGACTTCCTGCTCCTGTCTCTGCTTAGGGAGGTGGAAGAAGTGTTGTTAAAATTTCTGAGTGCTGTAAGAATGAAAAGTAGTGCCAAGCCTGGCATTGCTTGTGTTCCTTTGCTGCTGGTGCCCAACTTCATGAATATATTTACATGTGGCTCTGCTTCTGATCTTTCATTGCTAAAGAGCAGGAATTGACTTACCAAAGTGTGTGGTGTTAACAAGGGTGTTTCCTTTTCATCACAGTTCTCTCTGGGGACATTGTTACCTACCTGGAGTTCACAGTGAAATGTCAGTTCTTTATTCCTGCAGCTGTGTTAATAAGCACCTGTTGTGACTAGGTGCCAACCCCTTCTCTTTTGGAAATTGTACTTTTCCCATCTGGCCTGGTCTGGTAACTGGAATTGTGGAGCATTTTGAGTTGAGATCCTCAGCTAAACCGTGTGTGTTTGTTCTTTTCCTGTGCTCTGTAGTGGTCATTTATGAGATCTGGTAGCATGTGTATGTGTAAGATTCATTCAGTGAAGAAGCTGTGGAACTGAACACAGGAACTATCTGATGCTTTGATTTTCAGAGCAGGATTTGGCTCAGTGATGCATGCCATTATTTTCCTATAAACAGTGCAGTTTGCAAAACTGCATCTGTATTATATTTACAGTTTTCTTTCTCATTTGTTAAAAGAAAGCATATGTCACAGCCTTCATGTGAACATATTTCTTATGGTGGATTTGTCATTATAAAGGGCTAGCAATAGTGCAGCAGATGGCAAGAAACTACATCATTTCTCACGAGAGTGTGATAATGGAAATAGTAGTTTTCTTTTGGGGCTATTACCACTTTATGCTTTGTAGCCAACATAAGTTCTCTTTTTTTTCCCCTCTAAATCTCTCCCTTAGTAACATGGCAAAATATTAGGGATATTAGGAATATCTGGTCTGTATAATTAAAAAAAAAGAGGACCTGGCTTGATTCTTTGTATGGGTTCAAACTTTACCTCATGATTTTAGAAATTTTGGAATGATCATACAAATTCTTTTCTCCTAGATTCAGGGTAGAAACTTATTTTTTTGGTCATGTATCAAAGCCATGTCTTTCATGCCCGCTTTGGGGTGTTGAATCACTCAGTGTTTTTCCTTTCTCCTGGCTTTCTTCTCGTGGGGATCTTGAGATTTGATGTACTCGACATGAAGAGACAGGGCAACGAGTTACGTCAGGCAAAGCTAGAGGTGCAGAACTTGTTTAGTGTCTCTCTGAATCACTGGTGAGCATGTATTGTTCTGTTTGTCTACAGGATTTCCTGTAAACAGAACTTTCTGTCTTGAAATTAGAAATGTGCCTTACTTCCACAGATGTCTGTAAAAGATGTAACAAAGAAATATTTATATGACTAATAAGTATCTTTTCCTTCCAGGTGAATTATATAGAACCTCTTCAAGAAAACAAAGGTTCCCTGCACAAGGCAGTATTGAAATACATGAGGACAATGAGGTGAGATTGTTTTCTTAAACAAGCTGTGCTGATTTTCAAGGAGTAGACATGTGAAAATACTCTAATACTGTGTTATGTAATTGTAAACTCATCTGATAGCTTAGCGTGTTTTTCCCTTGTTTAGTAGGTGCACATGCAACCATTGAAAATAATCACAAGATTTTTAGGCATTGCATACTTAGGTGGAAATAAGACTCAGTTTCTGAAGAGAAATGGTTATGTCTGCTTAGTAATTGACTGGAAATGCAAATTCGGCAGCAGTCATGAATTTGCCTTTTTTTAGAAGCAGGAAATAATCTCAACATATGGTCCTTCTAGAAAACTGATTAAGGTCCTCTGTCCACACATGGGACAGGTAATGGAAATGTCTACTTTACTGGTTTTGAAGAACTCAGTCCTACAGCCCCCTTAAAATGATGATAGTCATTGATTGACTTCAAATGTCCAGTTGATTTAGTCCTTGAGCATCTTGTCTAAGCCATTGCTAAACTACTGCTGAGAGACAATTTTATTCCCTTTGAGTCTTCCTGTGAAAGGTACCAGTTAAATCCAGCTGAGTGACTTCTCATACCAGTGACTTCATCAGTATTGACCGACTTGAATTTTTCCTTTTTGAATCTTTCAGTTCCACCAACTCCTCAACAGTGCTGCTTATTTACAAGCAGACATTGTCCATGGAAGGAATTGCATTTAGCTTTTAAAGGGAATTAAATTTCTCTTCTGAAAACTGGAATGAAACCTTATGGAGAAGGAAATTGTAATTTCCAGTGCATAGACAAGTGGAACCTGAAAAATGCTTCTATTTAAGCAGATACAAATCAGGTCAGCAAAATGCCTTCACAATGAATACTTCTACTGGATACTAAAATTCATGGGCTGAACAGAGATAGTGGAATAACCTACAATTCTCTCATTTTCAGGCATTTCTCTGTCACCATTATGCAAGTGCTAAAGTTACCCATTTCCCTTCATTCCAGAACTTAAGAATAAACTGTCCTGAACATTGCCTGATTCTGAGTAAATCACACCAATCCTTAGACAAAAAACATTACTATTGTTTTTGCAATGTGTTCATATTTGGTCAGGAACTATAAATCTTCAGGAATCATGTCATCCAAAGTGAAGAAGAAATAGCAGTCAAGATTTAACAACAAAAACCGTAATCTTTTAATGTAGTACTGAGTTCTTGGAGGGCATATGAGTACCAAGGAGTAAAGAGGAAAAAAAAGGTGAAATTGTGAGACATTCAAAATGCTTTTCCAGTTTCAAGTAGGAAATATCTTGGTTATTCTGCAAAACATGCTGATTATTGTCTGTATATGTGCCTATTCACATATTCATAGATTAATTTGCAAGTTTTATGGGTATCAGCAATGATGCATTTTTTTACTTTTTCAGTGTCTTTCATTTTAATAAGAAGCTATTAGTCTCAGAAGTCTGAGAGAACTGTATCATCTGCTTTTGCTGAATGTTTTCATTGGCAGATAAATTTGTCTTTTTTGGACTTGTGATCATTTGAATAAGTACCTTGCCAGTAAATGAAGCAATCACTAGGATGCCTAGACAGATGATTGCTTACGCTGTCTGTGGAGGTTGGAATTTTTCTCCAGTCTCAGAGTATTTAAAGTAACTTCTGATGTACACAAAGCTGTCTTAATCTTTGTTGATCTGAAACCTACATCTGTGCTGCACAGGGTTTGTGTCAGATCATAGTAGGCTCTATATGATTCAGACAAGCTTGAAATAAATGGAACACAGGACATGCGCCCATGCATGCACACACCCCCACCCACTCCAGTGAAGGCAAATACCACAAAATTATCACAGTGGGGGTGGGAGAAAAAAAAAAATCACTGCTAATGTTGACACCAAATAAACTGACAAAGTCCATTGAATGTCTCCTCCTTTCCGATTCTGTGTTTTTCTCACAGGAGGGAGTTCGAGACCAGAACTGCAAAACTCATGTGTTAATTTTGATCCTACATGGGGGGAACATATTAGACACTGGAAGTGGAGACCACAGCAGCAAGCTGGCAGACATCAACACCTTCAGTTCTGTATTTGAGAAAGTGACCCGAGCCCATTTCCCTGCCTCTTTGGGCCACATCTTACTGAGACTTGTTCCCTGCCCAGCAATCTGCTCAGCTGCTTTCTCTCTTGTTTCCAGGTAAGTTGATTTGCATTACCTGGTGTTTGGTTATGCATTGTGCTTTTGAATGATTTTCTGTGACCCATATATTTCATAATGAAATTTTGTGAATCATTCTTAATCTTGTGCTGACTGCAAGACTTGCAATGATCTTTCATCCTTTTCTAAGCAGATGAATTTGTTTTTACAAACATTTTTATTGGATGTATCCATTTCAAGTAGCTACTCTTCCTCAGTTGCTTTTTCAGTCTTGAAATTCACTCATTGAATGAGAGAATGTTTTCAAGTAGCATTACTTTCCATGACATAAATATTTTAAATGGCACAATAGAGAAAGGATAAAGAAATGCATGCTCCTACATCAACTCTTCTTCAAGTGCAAACCAGGATTAACTGCTGAACTCTGGTGAAGGGAGAAGAGAATCAGATTTTCTGTTTTTCTAAGCAAAGACACTTTTTGTTTTGTCTGGGGCTTCTCTAAGTGATGGTTGATTTTAGAGTCTTTTTTTGTTGCAGTGTAGTGCCCAGGGTTACATTTGAAGCTCATGTAGAGCAGAAAATCCTGCATAAGAGTTGAGAAGGTAATAAAGCAGTAATGTCCTGGGTTTTTTTAAGGAGTTGAATGCTCTGAGAAAATGATCCTTCCTGTGTTTGGTCATTGTGAACTGCAATAGCCCAACCCATTTCTATTAGTAACTGCTCGTTCTCTAATGCTGTGTTCTGCCTCTTGCAGTTTTCCTGATGATAACCTGTCCTTTTCTAGCCTAAATCCCTACAGCTATGATGAGAGCTGTCTCAGCAGCAGTGAAGACCACATCCCACTGGCTGCCTTGCCTTTGCTGGCTGTTTCATCTCCTCAATACCAGGATGCAGTTGCCATGGTGATCAGTAGAGCAAATCAAGTTTACAATGAGTTCCTCAAATCTACTGATGGGGCTGGTTTTAATGGACAGGTAGGACTATTTTCTCTTATATCAAAGTAAAATTTCTTCAGAGCAAGGCTATTTTTTTAAACCATTGTGTTGAGGGCTTTGACTTATGCGTGTAGGACACTACAAATACAATGAATGAATGTTAGCATGGGATCACCTACACAAAATGCCTTCTCAGTGTCCAGCACAAGACAGGCACTTCTGGAATCCTGTGCACTATCTCATGTGGATTTACTCAGCTGGTGAAGATTATACACATTCTACCTCAATCATTTTGACTCCTAACCTCTTACTTTGCTGTGGTACAGTAAGTGAGGTGTGTAGCGAACAAGCATGCGAGCCTGAGACAAATGATCATCTGTGTTAACGAGTTCTTCAGACATAGCTGATGGAAAAATTGGGACACCTTTAAGATCCTAAAAAATTCAGTACTGAACTATTATTTCTTCTTTACCTCCATCACTATAGTAATAAAGCATGTGACAGTAAAGAAACACAGAAGACAAATAGTTGCTAGCAGTGTTGCAGATTTCCTGTCTAACTCTGGGGAAATAATGCAGTTTTTCTGGTGTGACCCGCATACCAGTGAAGTCACCTACAGATTTCTCTCAGCTGACACCATTACTGTTCCTTCTTCACCATCTTTAGTCTACAGTACCTTCAACTTCACACAGAAATATGGTATTGATACCCTGTGTGAGTTACTGATATTATTTCGTAATGGGGCCATCTACAATGGCCAGAAACATGTACTTCCTTTAAGTACAGTGACCTCCACACTTCAGAAAAAGAAAATACATTTAATATCAAGTACAGTGTAAACTTTGAAGGGCAGCATGTGTCTTATTACACAAATTCTTTTCCATGGCACTAATAAGATTATGCTGTAATACATAAGTATTTTTTGACTAAAATTTGGTTGGAGGCATTTTTGCTATGCCTAGTAAACTGTCCTTGGTTAAAGCATAAAACCAGCCCACCTGCAGTGACAGAACATGATGAAAGGTGAAATTATGTAAAGAAGAATTATACCAGTTACGAAAATAATATGAAAATTTTCTCAATAGAACATTAGTGTTACGATTTTTTTCTTTGTCAGAGCTATAAAAAAGTCTCCCTGTGGTGGTTTACAAATAATATATTTTACTTCCTGTGGAGGAGCCTGCTTGACCTCTGTATGTTCCACAGAATTGTCACCATCAACTGTCAGCACTGTTAAAATGGAATTCACTTCTCTGTGCTCTCTAAAGTGCTTTTATTTCCTCCTTAGATAGAAATTTCAGCTCTGCTTCTGAATAAGTCCTGTACTGATCAAATATATATCATATATCCTGACATGCGTCCTGTGTGGATCTTTCCTTTCATATTTTTGTCTTTTCTGTCAATTTACATTATCAATTCATTAGATCAGAGATTGCCTTTTTGATTTTCTATAGTATCTGAAACAACTCACTTACCTTAAGGCAAATAATAGTAAGGATTAGAAACACAATGGTAAATTGAAGAAGATATTGCCAACTCCCTACAAAAAGTGCTGTTAATTTTATTAAGGTTATCTGTATCATAAGATTTTTAGCTTTGTGGACTTCATTATGCAGCATAGGAATTTGAAAACCAAAGAGTAAATTTGCATACTGTTCCAATTGTATACAACTTTAGAAAGAGAAATGCCTTAGGATAGATATTGCCTCAGTGTATTTTGATATTTTATTTTATTTTTAAAGTGTTTTTTTTAATAATTTTAGTTGAGTACAAGAAATGTACTCAATATAGGAAGACATGGATATGCACTGAGTGTGAGTTTTTTCCCCACCTGCATCTTGAAGAACTCGCTTTTTCTAACATTCTTCACCTTAGAGAAAACATGCACATCCTGTATCCAAAACTTGTAGTTTATTGTTGTAGTCAAGCTGAAATAAGTTTAGAAGTAAGTTAAGATTTGTAATATCTTCTGTTATGCTATGTTTGGGAACAACAGATTAGACAATTGTTTCAGTTTGAGCATAATAAGGAGAGACTTGCTGAAGCATGTTATCCAGCTGTTACTCATGCTCATACACAGACACAGAAACAGGGAGAAAGAGTCATCTTGTGTGAGATGGGGAGGTGTTCAGTGAATTGGCTTGTGAGGGAGATTCTAGTGTACCATAAAATTACTCCTGGATTCCCAGTTTTAGTAGAGTATCTATTTTGAATTGCCAGGTACTTCCTTTGAAGGTAGCTTCTATTTTTATATTAAATGTGAAGTAGGAGTGAATCTTTCTGCGTAATACCTCATTATAAAGTTTTGTTCCCTTGTTCTGACAGGGGAGTGCCAATCTGTAAGGTTCTCTCCAATGTATGACTCTGAAGGAAATGTTAAGTAGCTTGAAATCTTTGTGACACTGGTCATCCAGTGATCTGGACTTAGTGAGCTGGAATCTGGCTGCAGGCAGCTGGAAGAGTTCTCATCCATTTGGCAGAATTCTCACTCATCAAAATAATCCCTGGGACAGATATTCTTCACAAAGGGCATATTTCTGGCAATAAAAGAAAGTAGAAAAATGTAGCTGCAATATAAACCAAAGTGTAAAAACCAGTAACAAGGGGATGAAGTAAGAAAGAAACTCCTCTGCAGTACTGTGATGTTTTTTGTCTCTTTTAAAAACATTTGCTGCATCTCCAAAGAAATATTTTTTTTCAGGTGTGTCTTATTGGTGACTGCATTGGAGGAATTTTGGGCTTTGATGCCATCTGCTATAATTCAAATACAGCTTACGAGAGTCGGAACAGTAGCAGGAGAGGAAGCATCAGCAGCATCCAGGTGAAGAGAAAAAAATACACACAGCTGAAACCCTATAGATTCATTCCATGGAGGAAATTAGCTCCATGTAAGCCAGAGGAAATTTAAGGATTTGGTTGATAGAATTGCCATGATAGAATGGGATTCTGCCTGTGTATCAAAAATTTGCTATTAAAAATTAAGTTATCAGCTTCAATTTTGCAATATAGAGAAATCAGTAGTGAAGACACCTCAAATTCAAATCAGCCCAGATTTTCTTCTGAGGGACTGGAATCCACAGGAGGAAGGTCTGCACCATCTTTCAACACGCTTGAGTGGATGCTGAACAAAAAAAGTACTGAATCAAAAATAATAAAGAGGGCATTCAGGAAAAAAAAGAACATCCCCAAAACAGGATGCTTAGAAAGCTCTAGCACCTTGATTCTCCCTCTGGTTTTTAGGCTATTATCTTGAAGGGAAATTTAGTCTTCATCTCGTTCCTTCTGCTGAAAAGAGAAATTTTTAATCCCTTACACCTTATATTGGGTAAAGTGAGGTCACATATGCCTAAATACAGGCATTTCATATAAGCTCTTTTGTATTTTCTTATCTGTCTAAATTTTCCCATTGCTCTGTTCATGTTCTGAAGGATAATCCACTCTTAGCAGAGGACTCCAGTCTGGGTGACAGCAAACACCTGAGCAAAAGCAATATTGACATCTCGGGAGTCATGGAGGATGAGAAGCAAAGGCCGCCACTGCCTCGGAAACAAAGTGACTCATCCACTTATGACTGTGATACCATAACCCAGCATCATGCGTTCCTGTCCAGGTAACCAGTGGTCGATGGCTGAGTAAAAGAAATGGGCTTGTCATTGAAAGGAGCCTGTTAGCACCAGAGCACAGAGGCATTGTTATTTTTTGTGGTATGTTTCTGCAGGTTTGAGTACAATTCTTGTCTATCCCTCAAAAAAAACCTATGAATTTAGTGGGTCTAGTATTAACATACTCACATCTGGAGAGCTTTTATTTAGTCTTTATTCAGTTGTGAGGGTTTTGAACCTGGAAAAAATGAATGCACAAAGTTCTATTTCTTCAGTACAGCCCACTCAAAACAAGATGGATGAATACTTTATAATTGTAAATTTCTGTACCTATTTCTTTCTAATGATCCCTCTGACTTCATTTTCAGGACTTTTATTATTCTCCAGTGAGATAATTGCTTTAGGTGTTCCCATTGATCTATATGCTATTCAGATCAGCTTTAAAATAGCAACAACAAAAAAGCCCTGCATAAGCATTTGGCTTAAATGAGGAAGGGATTGGGGGAGAAGTTAACTTAGTTTTTCTTGATCCTGAAAAACCTTTGAAATACATGGGATGGGAACGTAAACATTCCCTTTGTCTCATTGTTCCTGCTGGTTCTAAGCTATTTGGTTTTTTACTTACCTGAATTATTTGGGGGTTTGTTTCCTCTGTCTATCATCCTATTTCCTTTATTTCATTGTGAGTGACACAGAGGAGGAAGTGTTATTGTGTGTGGAAGTTTCAGTTCTGCCAGAGTTTAGTGCAGACTTACCACTGTGCTTTACTTCAAATCTGGTATTTTTCCTAGTAGCAGATTACGGTAATTCTGTAGGTAATTCTATTCTATTCTATTCTTGCTTTGGTTGAATGTCCTTTGCTTTGTTTTTGTTGACTGTTCTGCATTCATTTTGAAACCATTGCATTTTCTGGATATCATTGCACTGTAGAATATTTTCCCTCTGAGACACAATGGTTGTTTTTCTCTTGTCTGCAGCTGAAAACAAGATTTTTTTGGTCAGTCACTTTTAGGTTGTTTTATAGGAGAAATACTGTGTTATATTTAAAACAATAAAATTTGAATATTCATGGCCCTTGCAGAACTTTGCCAAGTGTTCTGTAGAATAATTGTAGGAAACTCTTGCATGTTGAAGGTAGTAAATTTACTGAATAGCCACACTGAAAATCATGGCTGCTATACTGCAATATCATTTTGCAGTTTTAAGTTGTTTTGCTTGGATCTAAATGCCATTTCTAGAGCTTTCTAAGCATCCTGTTTTGGGAATGTTCTTTTTTTCCTGAATGCCCTCTTTATTATTTTTGATTCAGTACTTTTTTTGTTCAGCATCCACTCAAGCGTGTTGAAAGATGGTGCAGACCTTCCTCCTGTGGATTCCAGTCCCTCAGAAGTAAATCTGGGCCGATTTGAATTTGAGGTGTCAGATTTCTTCCTTTTTGGATCACCACTTGGTTTGGTTCTGGCCATGAGGAGCACTGTTCTGCCTGGTCTGGATGGTAAGCTCTCCGTGGGGTTAAAATACAGGATGCATAATGACATTTGTAAACAAAGAGGCTTACACAAAAAGGAGGTAAATAAAGAAGCCTAGTTAAAGTCAGGGAATGAGGTAAGTTTCTTCCTTTAAAAGATGGGAACATTTATGTAGGTAAGTACTGAGGTGATGAGGATTGTTTCAGGGATGTCACTGCTCACTTACAAAAGTGTGTCTTATGTTCTGTTGTTAATCATATATTCCTCACACCTCACCAAGGGTCAGTCCTTGAAAAAATACCAAAAATAACCTCTCTTCTTGGTTCAGCATTATGTCTTGGTCATGTCAGGCTTCACAGGTGGATTTGGCTCTTGGGTGTGTTGCTTGTGAGCCATTCTTCCTGTCTAGTAACACAGCCTAATGATCAGACACAGAAAGGATTTTTTTAGTTTTATTTCTAAAGCATCATGATTTTTTTAAGTTTTTCAGTTAAAAGCTTTCCTTACTTTTCAGTATTCAGCATGTGCTTTGTGTCTTTGCATGGTATGAGCTTTGGATAGCACAGCATCTTTATAGGAAATTATGCAGTCATTTATCAGGTGAAGGAGAAAATCTGTTCCAATAATGAGAAGAGTCAACAATTCAGAACTCCAAGGTTTTTTTCCCCTAGCCAGTAGTCCTTTCCCCAGTCTCTGCTCGGCTACGCTCCAGACACTTTGACAGGAAAATGTCATGTTAATTACTAGTATTTTAAACTATTTTCTTCAAATTAGCTCTCACTTCCATCCTTCCTCTAGTATCCTGTAAAGGAGTATGCTTTGAGAGCAGCTCAACTGATGGGCATTTCAAACACATTCTGAGGTAAGCAGTGTTACTTAAAGCGTAATTAGTCTTTAGATGTGCATATGATAAAAGAATCCCATTTTAAAGTGATAGTTTTGACACAGCTAAGAGGAAAACAGACAAATTGAAACCTATCATGCAGACAAGTGGAAATTAGTTGAGAAGAGTCACATGCCCTCTTTACTGAAATGAAAGATAGAAAACTACCTGAGAATGTGGCAAGTAAAATTCAGGTGCTTTTATTTATTTGTTTTGTTAGAATCAGTTTTTATATAAGGGAAGTTTTGCTGTCCCCTAGGTTTAAGTCCTCTGGATGTCACAAGCCCATCAGACCATTTTGCTGGTAAATATTTGAAGTGCCAAGCATCACAGCTATAATAATTAATAATATTTTTACAAGATTTTTAACTTCTTTTTCCTGCTTTGCTTCATCTCTTTCTCTTCTGCTGCTCTTCACATTTCCTATGTGCCAGCATCTCAGATTGTGATGTCTCTGTAAACTCCTGTTCAGTGAAGTTTTTGTTACATATGAAATAGGAAACAATTCAGTTAATTTCTCTTGGCCAGATGTGTGCTAATCTGGAGAAGACCATAATAACCATGTTTCTGTATAGACTCCTTGAAAATTGTAAAGCAGAAATACTGACCTCTCTGTCTCATTCTTATCCAAGTATGCCAGGTCCGACCAGCCTGCAGCCAAGTGTACAGCTTCTTTCACTCTGCTGACCCCTCTGCCTGCAGACTTGAACCATTGTTGGAGAAAAGATTCCATCTTCTTCCTCCATTCAGCGTCCCACGGTACCAGAGGTACCCACTAGGGGATGGAAGATCTCACCAGTTAGGTACAGTGCCTGTTTTCACAGCTCCCATTGCCTGTTGTTCTCTTAAGAGTTCTCTCCTTATGCAGCTCAAGAGAATTTGAAATAGAAATGTGCTATCATGCTAAAAACAAGTCATCTGGGACTGAGTAGCACAGGCATACTTGGCAAGTGTGGAACCAAAGTAGGTTACTAAGAAAGGTAGGCTTTGTTGCTAGTTGTGTTAAAGAGGAATTAGAAGGTGATACTGCTGTTCTAGTTGAAGCATCACTTGGAAAATTCCATGTCTTCGACTATCATTTTAAATAATTTATTTGTACCGTTAGTTGACCTTTGCATAGATCTTCACAGATTGTTTCTTTTGGTCACTTGTGGTTGGTTTCTTGTGGATATCTACTAGAACAAATCAGACTACTGAACAATCTTGATTGCTCTTCTCCCAGGTGGGCTATTAAACAATAGTTATGTTGGTAATAAAGATTTGAATCCAGGAAAAAAAAAATTAGAAATATATTAATTTCTTAGGAAGAAAGAGGAAGGGGTGGATGAGCAAGGTGCTAGTAGAAGGAATTGTGCTTTTTTGATTTTATAGAAAATAAGGTAAAATATTATAGGCATGGAGTATCTTTGACTTGTCATGTTATGCAAAAAAGGACGTTTTGCTAATGTCAGAAAGAGGACCAGAGAAGTATCACAGACTCCCAGAGCTGTGTAGTTCTTCTCAGAAAATGACTTTAAAATGAATAGAGTTGAGTGTGCAGCAAAAGAGCACCCCAGGATCACTACCTGGTTTGGAAGATCCTGGCCAAAAGCACCCAACTGGCATTGCAGCAGGGTGTGTGCTTTCTCCATATAGTCATGCTGTGTTATGCCATTCTCACTCTGAAAGAGGAAGTTTTCATCCATGGGCATTAAATGTGATATTATTCAGGAAAACACTGATTAGCCCTGTATTTAAAAATAAATGAATAAATAAACAAGTAAGATATACACACAAACGCTAGTTTCAAAACTATGGTGTGCATCCTTTTTCTTTGAATGTTATTTTCATTTTTGTAACCTGCAGGTGATGCTCTCCACAATCACAGTGGTTTGTTCCTTGAGAATAGCTCTTTGAACATACCTTTCTCTCAGGAGAGTCCTGGATCTTCAAATACGTCTGATCAACCACAAGGGAAAACAAGAAAGTTGAGCTTGGGCAGCACAAACAGTGAAAACTCTGTGTCAACTGAAAGCTTGCCATCAGCATGCCTCACCAATAGTGAGTGAAGCCTGGTGCCATGTGCTATTTGATATGGCAACAGCCTTTCCCTTCACATCGTTTCTGTGAAAAAGTTGACTATGAAAAGAAAAGGTATCTGCTTGGAATTTGGGAAGAATGAGAATAGCCCAAGTTTCTGCAACTTTACGTAACACAAGTTATCTTCCTTTTCTGTTTGTAATTAGATAAAGTAATAGAAAAGAATTCACAGTTTTATATGAAGGTGCCACTCATAAATAGCCACAAGAATTTCATAGTAACAGGGGTTTATGATCATGTTCCAGGTGTGAAGCAGTATAGGTAGACAAGTTCTGTTACTTATAATTAAAGTGCTATAAATAATTATACTGTCCTGCTATAGGCTACAGTCATATGTGTGTGTATGTATGTATGTATCTATCTATCTGTCTGTTTGTCTATCTCAATATTTGCTTCACTGTTTGGAGAGAGGCATTTGCAATTTTTATCCTGTAACATGATCATAAAAGTACTAGTCGTTCACTGTACATTTTCTGTGTACCAGAAAGCAGTGAGGATCATGCTGAGGTGATTTCTTCTTCACGAAACTTGGACCAAGAAGAACTCTTAGATGGCAGGTAGTTAAGTGCTGATGCAGTCAGTCAGTAAAAACAGTACTTTCATGAATGATAGATACCTTTAATGGACTCAAAATGACAAGATAAAGAAAGCAGAAGACTTAATTCCATTGTCTAGCTTAAAAATGAAGACAACAAGAAATTTATTGGTTTAGAAATGTTACACTATTTTGTTTCATTTTTTGTAGTCACTGCAAAGTGGTGGGGAACAAAACGAATAGATTATGCCTTGTATTGTCCAGATGTGCTGACAGCCTTTCCAACGGTTGCCCTGCCACATCTCTTTCATGCCAGCTACTGGGAATCAACAGATGTTGTGGCCTTCATCTTAAGACAGGTAATTGATTTTTTTTTTTTTTTTTGCCTCTCTGCTACAGAGAACCTTATGATTGTTAATTGTATTTTCCAAGGGCCAGTCTTTTAACCTTTAGGTCAGTTAGATGGCTAACTGTGTATGTATCATATACAAGTGCATAGATCTGGATTTATTGGAGAGGTAAAAGGGACAGTGAGCCCACCCCTGGCACTGCTGACTTTGTGACTGGTAATATTGCACCTTTATGCATACATTACCCCTCCCATGCCCCAAATCAGTCTAACCCTGTATTATATATTAATTTTGTCCTGTTCTTGAAGAAATAGACTATCTCCAGCCTTACATAATTATATATCTCCATATTAAGTATCAAATTACTAGCATGCATCTGCTAGTAAACCAGTTTGAAAGTACTGCTTCTGTAAGAAAGTTGAGTCTCTCCTTTACAGGAGACTTTCCTAGCCTTGTATGTGTACTAAAGCTTTTAGAATTTATTAAGCTTTTCAAGCATTCAGAAAGTAATCGTTTAGCATTAGTAAAGCAGTATGTGAGCTTACAGCACTACATAAAAGACTGGTTAATTCCAGTACAGTCTGGACATTCTGCCCTTGCTGAGCATTAAGACTAATGGCTCCTGAATGCCCTGTGGGTGCATATATTGCCTGCACATTACCTCTAGTGAATAGAATTTATGCCAATTTGTTAAAAACCATGCTTACTTCTCAACGTTACTGTGATTTGTTGCAAGCCAGCTGTTTTGTTGACTCTGATTGCAGCATGATTTTACTCAAGGGACTTCATATAAGACATCTTTTAAAATGGTTCTAGACTACTCTTGTAGCAAGGGCACCAAGAGTGTAAAACTTCAGCATGGAACACCAGCTGTTCAGCTTGAAAAATTTGCTATTCTATTTCTCATTCAAAAAAGCTGTTTGTGATTGCAGCTACAACCCACAGATTTCAGTGAGACAGGGCTTCTTATTTCAATTGAAATGTGGCAAAACCCACACCCAGATTCTGAATTCTGTGGGTTGTGTCCTGGAGTCTGAGTTGGGCATGCAAGTTTCTTGGTACGTGCATGATATTTAGGTTATAAGAATGTGTATGACATAATAGGGTTCTATATCTTCACAGGTTGAACTTCAGTGGGCCCTTGTTGGTCCCCGCCTATCACCAACTGCAGTAGTAATACCCAAAAGGAACAAGAAACATTTTCTCTGAGTAGATGTGTAGAAAATCAATACAGATGAAGTCAGGAGTCTGACATCTGCTTCTTAAAAGACATTATAAAATGCTTCTGTGCTTAAGCTTAAACTGCTTTACTGACTTTGCAGACCATTATCAAGACAATGTGACTGTCACTTGACAGCATCCTAATGTTTTCACCGTTTTCTCTGGAGGAATGTACAGGCTCTGTTGTGAATGAAAAAGCTGTTCAATAATTTTTGAGATTAAGTGTTGGCCAACAGAGTGAAAGCAGTTTCTTTCTCTTTGCAGTTAATGTGAACATATGGCTTTAACTCTCTCATTGTGCTTTTGACTCTGCAGTGCCACACAGCTGGGGCACTAGTGTAATTTCTCTTTCTTTGTCAAGCACCGTGACTTCCCAGGCCACACACTATTTATTAAAATATTATCATTTCAGGTGATGAGGTATGAAAATGTAAATTTCAAGGAAAATGACAACCTGGATCCAGAAACACTTAGTCCATCCAATCCACGAGAAAAATGGCTACGCAAAAGGACACATGTCAAATTGAGGGTAAGTTTAACTCTGAATACGTATGCTAGCTATGGAACAAGGGTTTGGCAGAAATTTAAATGGCATTTGATCTCCCTGAGTAAGAGTTTACATGATTGAATATCACTAAAGAGCTGAACTGCTAACTTAATCCAGAGGCAGGCAAATTAATGGTTAGGGAAAATGGGCAATTTCATATTAGTTTATCACTTCATGTTAGGAGAAAGCATATTTCTTTAAATAACAGATAGGCCCTACGTTTCCGTTATGCAAGGGTTTCTTTTATGCTAGAGAAATCCAGAAGCCAAGCAAAATTATTTCCTCCTCTCTTCAGGTGCTGTCACTTAGTAATGTCAGTTAAAATGCTTGTGCCCTGCACACAATAATAATGTGGCTCTATGGCACCACTTGAAGTGAAAAAGAATTGGCTTTCCCTTAAATGTTCTCTCTTATTTGGTCGTGTTGACCACTCTCTCTAGAAACTCTATTCAGGAGCCCACCATTAGTGGAAATTAGTCTCCAGCTGAAATGGGAATGCAATGCACTTGATGTGATTCAGACAGACTGTCCAGGACTGTGTTTCTGTCACTGTTCATAACAAAATAGAGACAGCAGCTTCCTGACAAAAGCAAACAGCACTCTTCTCATCTTCTGCTCTTATTTCAGAATGTGACTGCTAATCACCGAGCTAATGATGTCATTGCAGCAGAAGATGGTCCTCAGGTACTGGTTGGGCGCTTTATGTATGGACCTCTGGACATGGTGGCTTTAACAGGTGAAAAGGTGAAGTCTGAGTAATCAATTTTCTTAGTTTTAGTAAAACAGTTGTTGAATGTAACACACATGTACAGTGTCAGAGAAAGCCTTACAGTGAGGGGAAATATGCCACTAACCCCCTACTATTTCAGCAAAAATAAGCTGTAAAGTGGGCTTTCCATATAGCTGACCTTTTTCTGAGCTCTCATCTCTCTTACCTGATTATGGCTATCTCCTTTGGTTAGTGGTGAGTGTGCTGTGCAGTGGTTTCTGAACCTGCCATCCAGCTGTACCACCTACTGGAGACAATTAAGTTTCCGAGGAAGAAGGAAAAAGAATTTTATAGTAGTTGACAAAGCACTAAAAGAAAATCATGTATCATCCTATCCAGGTAAAACAACTAGATGAAAGAATAGGCATTCTAGAGGCTGGGTGGCTGCTGTATCTTTCACATGGGCAAGTAAAGATTGACTTTAGAAATTAATAGTAATGTGACACAATTGAAACTGTCATCGCTAAAGCTGCCTGCAGATGCCAGGCTTACAGCTAATAAAGCCAAGCATCAAGTGAATACATTTTTTCATATTCATTGAGGTTGTAAGAGCTTCTATGAAAATTAAGGGAGTAGTGCTGCTGAGCTGAGGGCAAAACTGAAGCGTGGAGGCTTCACTTGGCCTGTTTCAGGTCCACCAAAGTATTTAATATCCCTTATGTTAATTTTGATTAAATATTTCAGTTGAAGAAAACCATATTGATAAAATAATTTGAAGTGGTTTGGTTGTAGGCGGGGTTATGATTTGAGAATGATTTCATCTCAATAACCAGATGAAATTTTGTAGGTTTAGTGTGCAAAAGGGTAATACAGCCATGCAAGATAAAATTGTCTTTTTCCTAGTTTAGGGTTTCTCCCAAATTTCTGACCTCTATACCTGTTTGACATGTGAAGTGCTAAGATCAGGGCTTTAAATTATTATTATTATTATTATTATTATTATTATTATTATTATTATTATTATTATTATTATTATTATTATTATTATTATTATTATTACCACCTCCTTCATAATTCATTAATTATGAAGGCAATAAACTTTTGTATTATATGTTAGGAAGCATTTGCATATTGAGAGGACTCTCTTTGAAGTTCTTACTGAGTCATGAAGTTCCTTCAAACTTCCTTGTAAGCTTTTACTACCAGTCATGGTTGGAGATATTATTACCTAGGCTTGGCAAGCCTTGTAAATAGGTGGTGTTTTGTTGACTATCACACTAGATTACTGTTTCGTTGGTTTTGCAGGTGGATATCTTCATAATGACTGAGCCATCTTCGGGTAGGTGGGTGTATTTTGACACAGAAATATCCAACAGCAGTGGACGAATATCCTATAATATACCTGAACAGAAGAGACTGAGAGTTGGTGTGTATCCCATCAAAATGGTGGTCAGGTAATAACTCCAAGCTGAAACTAAAGCTGTGATGGGTTATGTGAGCAGGAAGGAACTTCAAAACTGAGTAAAAACTTCATTTGAATCCCTACTTGGGAGATTAAATCAATAAGGTGAATTTAGCTTAAATAGAATGTGTTGTTATCCACCAGTTAACAAAGTCCAAAGTCATCTTACAATCCTATGTAGTGCTGCTTGAGGAGTAGAAAATATTTTGCCTCAGTTTAATAAAAAAGGAAATCAAATCAAGAAAATAGAGTTTCTGATACACAAATAAAATTGTATTCAAAAATGGTGCTTTTGAGTGCAGAAGTAAGTTTAAAAGAAGGATAAGATTAATTATCCTGTCTTTGTTCATTAGGCTGTGAGCACATATTGAAAGAATCTTTGTCACCAGACATAAATGTGGTCTTTAGATTACAGGTTTTAGGGAACATGAGGTAGTGGGATAGGAAGAGCTTTGGATTTCCTTGTCACTTTTCCATTTTTTAACATCCACTTCTCTTGGGGAAAATGCATCATAAGGAAGTGTTTTTCACATGTCTTTCCAAGAGAAGAGTGATGTATGACTGCATGGTTTTTCAGTTGTTTGGTTTTGTTTGTTCATTTTTGTTTGTTTATTTATTTGTTTCTTTTGTTTTTTATTTTTCTCAACTGGCATTCCCATTGTAATTTTCAAGGATAGAGGGTGGCTAATGCTCATATTACCAACTGTTAAACTTATGGAGAAGGTTTGAGTAGTAGTTTGAGTACTTCAAGCTGGTTTGCAGGGTTTTCTTCGAATTCTTTTTGTTATTTGAACGTTTGTGATTTCTTATTAAGATCAGCTTCCAAACTGCTCTTTGGAAAACTATTTCCTGAAAATGTATGTTTCAGTTGTCCCACATGAGACTGAAATCAGAATCCCTATTTGACAATGATTTTTAAAGCTGTAAGTCCAGACAGATCTAATTTCAAATCTCAACTAGAACGTGCAGAAAATACATTCTGTCGTTTTGCTTTATACATTAACTTATTGCTTTGACTCTCCAGAGGGGACCAGAGCAGTGCTGCAAGTTACCTGACTGTACTGCCCAGAGGAATGGAATGTGTTGTGTTCAGCATTGATGGCTCCTTTGCAGCAAGTGTTTCAATTATGGGAAGTGACCCCAAAGTCCGAGCAGGGGCCGTTGATGTTGTCAGGTAAGTGATGTTTGAACATCACTTTGAAACTCTGACTTCCTGCTTGAAAAGAGTAGGAAAGAAAAGCATTGTTGTACTAAACAGACAGCAATTTTCTAAGGGCCTAGATTCTCTGCAGATACATTTCTGTATTTCCTTGCCCAACATATCTGCCTGAATTTCAGAGTAATGTTAGAATATTACATTGCTATGGATTACATTGAAATTTGGGGTTTAAGTTGCCTAAAGATAAAAAGTTGCTTCTTGGGAATATGATCTAGAAGTGTATGCAGTGAATTAATAATTATTCCATATGTATTTTGTGTTTCACTAATTTCAAATAAGGACATATTTGCACTTCAGAAATATCAGGTGCCAGAAATGCAAGAATGTTTGCTGGAGGAAAAATTAAAAGGCCTTTTAATCCATTCTGGCAGGTCTGTTATTGTTGCACTGGATGGGAAAAGGTAGTTTTCATTTTGGAACTTGCATGGGAATGTAGAAATGTCAGTTTTCAAGAGTTTTCACTCCTTATAGCTGAAATGGCAGGAAATCTCATTAAAGATTTCCAAAGTAGCAGTATCTGATGTGTTGCAATATTTTGTATAAGAATGTCTCTTGCTTTCCTCCATCTCCCCCCAGGTGTAGACATTATTACTTGGTTTCTTGCTTGGAGCAGAGACCTAAGCTGCTTTCCACTTGTTTGAGGATAACATCTGACTTCTAACTAGTCTGAGAAAAGAGGCTGACGTGACCTGTGAGTGTTGTTTCCCTTTCTGTATACTTAGATAATTCAACAACTTTTTCTGACAGGCATTGGCAGGACCTGGGATATCTGATTATCTATATCACTGGCCGTCCAGATATGCAGAAACAGCGGGTGGTTTCGTGGTTGTCCCAACACAATTTCCCACAAGGGATGATCTTCTTCTCAGATGGACTTGTTCATGACCCACTACGACAAAAGACCATTTTTCTCCGGAATCTCGTGCAAGAGGTACTAGAAACCTATTTATAGCCTTAAAATCTCTTTTCAGAGAATGTCATTCAGTAGAGATCTCCCTTCTTTCTGGACAGTAAGTCTTACTGAACATCACAAAGTCTTTTTGCCATTCCTCATTTCTTTTCTCACTTTTTAAAGAGCAAGGAAAGATGATAAAGCCAAAGGGACCTCCAATCCTGACAAATAAGTAAACTAACTGCTTGGTCTTTCCTGTGTGCGTAGCTGTAGTTCTTGCTCACAAGCAGGCAGACCGATTTAGCTTTCTGTGGTTTACAGATGAAAATTGGTGCCAGTGAGCTCATAAGCTGCTTTATTGCAAATCAAGCGCCAGCCTTGTAGTTGCATGGTGTTCAATGGTGCATTCACTTTGGAAGTAATGTTTGTTTCAGTGCCACATCAAAATCTGCGCCGCATATGGATCCATGAAGGATATTTCTGTGTACAGTGTCTTGGCTCTGTCACCATCCCAGATCTACATAGTTGGACGATCCACAAAGAAATACCAGGCACAGTGCCAAGTAAGTAACTCTTGCTATTCAATCAGGAAGTCCTGGGGAGGACAAAGAAATGCATGCAAGTGAATGCATGTGCAAACTCACACACACAAAGCACCAACAGTATTTCAGAGAAAGGCAGTTTGGGTTACAAATGAGGCATTTTCTAGAAGGGTGAATAATAAAGAGAAGGACAAGTACATGCATTGCATATTTCTGAATGGCAAAATGGAATGGGTGACTTGAAATAAAAGTGAGGGGAGAGGAGTGTTAGTACTCTGTAGGTGTCTAACTGAGATGCCAGTGATGAAAACTTAATTACTCCATAGCACTTATAGGTCAAGACAGCTTTCTTTTCTTCTTATTTCAGTTCCTTAGTGAAGGTTATGCAGCCCACTTGGCCTCATTGGAGTTCAGTCTCCATTCACGACCCAAAAAGAACAACTCTCGGATGATCTTGAGAAAAGGCAGCTTTGGCCTCCACTCGCAGCCTGAGTTTTTGCGCAAGAGAAATCACCTCCGCAGGACTATGTCTGTGCAGCAACCTGACCCGCCTTCTTCGAACCCCAAGCCAGAGCGTGCTCAGAGCCAGCCTGAATCAGACAAAGATCATGACAGGCATTTGCCTTCCATTGCTTGGGTTCGAGGTGGAGTTCACAAATTTGAATCTATTCCCTAAGAGGATTGGGAATGTAGATCTTGGGTGCACCCTGTTAAACTTGTAGGCATGCCTCAAAGATAGTATTTAGGCAGCTCCAAACTAAGAGCAGTAGACAGGAATTTGTACCTTGGAGTCTTCCCTGTTCTGAAATCTGCCTTCTTACACCAAGTGGGGCACTTCCAGTCTCTTCCTCTTATCATGTTTATTGGGAAAGTTTAAATCAGTCTAAAACTATCTCAAGTTTATCATCATAGCAACAGGTTATTTTTTGGAACAGATATAATATGTGCAATAAGAGGAAAAGGTACTTATTTTACTCAGAAGGATTATGGTATCAGCTAATTAGCTGCACCCAAAACAGTGTAAAGGGTAGGTCCTGTGGGTTACAGAGAAGGTTTACACTTTAAGCATTAAGTGTTCATGTCTGTTTCCACTTCACTTTTCAATAAAAGTGATAAAGGGAAGCAGCAGTGGGAGCTACAATAACAGGTGGTTAGGACTTGCAACAAGATGCTTTCTGGGTGCCTTAAACCCAAGGTTTCCTTTCAGCCTACAGTGTTGGTCAACAGATTCCAACATGGGCACTCATGTTTGTGTGAGGTGCTGAACAAATAAATGAGAGAACTTCACTTGTGAACCAAACAAAAAACTTTATGTTAAAAATAAATGTGTCTGCCACAGTTTGAACACAATTAGTATTGTCGTAGACAAAGTAGTGTGCAATTCTACAAAGATCACGTTGTTTGTGGAACTTGGTGACTGCAAAAATGTGTGGACTACTCCAAAGAAGATGACTCTGGTGATCTCAGTCTGAGAGTCAGATCCTAAGAGGGGAAGTTAAAAGGAACCATTTTACTAAGGGATCTGCAAACTTCAGAGCGATTACTTTTTAAATTATTCTAACTAGAATCTTTACACTGGAGGGGAAAAAAGAGTAATTAAGTAAATTGATAAATTGTTTACCTTCTCATGCTTCACAGCAACTGCTGTATTAAGACAATCTGCATTCAGAATTACAGCATTTGAACTTCAAAGAGTGGACGTGCGAAAATACAGGTGCCAAATAGACATTTTTCTACTGTTTTAAATTTCTCTCTGATCTCTTAATGGACTTACTTAATAAAATGTGAGGTTTTCCCTAAGTAGTAATATTTTTAAAGCATTATAGTTACTTTAATGTAGTACCAGTTTGCAGATTCTTCATGCAGATACTTCAATGGAAATTCATCAAGAGAACTTTAATGACTGAACTGACACGTTTTAAAACCTGCAGTGAAGTTACAAGTGCACATAAAAAAACATTTTTTTTTTAGAGTTAAAAGCTTACTATTGACACTGAGAAAGCTTGAAGTCAAAAGGACATTCCTTTTTCAGGTTTGTTGTTTGTTTTTTATTTCAGGGAATTGGGGTGGAGAGGGTGTTGTGCTTCTCCATTCCCCTTTCAGGTTTTGCTAGACCAGAAAGAGTCTCTCACCAAGCTGGTTAATGATTTTGAAAGTTAACATGTAAAACAAGAAATGCAATGAAAAACTAAGTGCTGAAGTAAAGTAGGACTATACTTCCTAGTTTCAGGAAGTATACCACTAGTTTCAGTGGGCTTTTAAAAGGGCGTAGAAGTGTAGCTTTTAAGAGGCAGCAAAATAGCTTATAAGTGGAGATCTTTGATTTATATTTTCAGACATTACTTGGATTGTCACTTACCTATTTCAAACTTCCTGAAATATCTCTGGCACATTAGTAGTTTTTTTGGTTTTGTTTTTCTTTCTAATGCTTCCTTTAAGAGAAGGGGTAATCGCTGCTGAAGATTAAGGAGATATGTAAAATGTCTGGTAGCACTCCTTGGCAGCAGTTAAAGGGGCTATGGTTGTGTGCTCTGTTGCTACAGAAACTAAAGGAAAGATAGGTTGCAAACTACATTGAAACAGTCTTTATGTTTACAAATGCTTTTGCAGTAGTTCTTGAGCCCATGAAATCAGAGGAAATACTCCATGTTCTGTCTCAGCCCACTGCCTGTATTAATTCTAATCACATAGTCCATTTCTTCTCCTCTGCTTTGCGCTAGGAGGAGGTTGCACAGGTGCAGCATGCCTCCATCTCCTTCTAGTGAATTTACTGTTAGCACACTTATTAGTTTTAAATAGATATGGGAATCCAAGGCTTGTGAGAGAGGAACTTGTTAGGAAAATTTTAAGTTTGCTGTGGGGTCTAAAATATTAACTGATCAAAAAGTTCTTTGTAAGCTTTGGGTGTTGTGTAGCATGTCTCCTGACAGTAATCGCTACTCCTGTTCAAAGCTACTTTTGCTTTAGCCATCTACCTCTATCACCCAAGAGACTTGAAAACCTATTTTTTTTGTTTTAAATTGTTGTAATAGAAAGGTCTACTTCCTTTTGAAAGAGGGATCTGTGTGTAGTTCTGTGACTGTGTTGAAGGAAATAGTGTCTGAGTACAAGGTTAGAAAAATCTCCTAGGTTATAAAGGGCTGTCTTTTACTCTTGGAGACAAAATGTCATTTTACAGAGTTCCATATCATGAAGACTCTGATTTTGTGTATTTCTATTAATAGCTGGGTCACCTTTACAGTACTGTGCTGATTTCCCTTAAGAATATAGGAGCTAATTGTGTGTGTGTGTGTGTGTATGTGTGTGTGTGTGTGTGTGTGTGTGTGTGTGTGTGTGTGTGTGTGTCCGTGTGTGATTTAGTGTGGTAACAATTTCAAAGTTTCTACAACGATATTAAAATCAAGCTGAAAATATTCTCCCTAACTTTGTTTTCATACAGTATATGAGAGCTTATTTGCATAATTCCAGCACTGCTGATTCCTCATGGCTAGAATGGTTTATCTTGTGATCACACCCTCCAGCTGTGCAGTTTGGCAAAATAGTAATACAGGCATTTTAGTTACACACTTAGTCCACATGAAACTGCATCCAGTCATTCACAGGCATTCAGCTTGCTATTGGATTTCCGTTCTACTTGTGTCTTCATAGAAGATCAGTTCCCTAGGCAGGTCATTGCTGAGGATAAGTTTGATCCTACAGTCATCTTAGTATTGATTGCAAATCCTCATTGCTGCAGTTTCTGTGCAGTCAGCACTTAAATTATATAGACTATGGAAGTGCTTTAGCATAGATGGAAGGGAAAGGGACAGAGAAGTAAGGTGGGTGTGCCAATAGGACATACATTAGTCTCATCAGTTGTTTCAGTGACATCAGTTGTTCTGTGCCTCCAGTGTGTAATAAAAGAACACATTCTTTTAATATGCTGAATGGAGGAAGCATAAATGAAATTGTAAAAAGCAAAATTACAGTTAGTCCAGTGGGTGCTAAGGCTACAGTACAAGTAAGCCACAGTCGGAAGCATTTACTTCTTTGTCCTGTTGGTATGGATCCATTTTAAATTACTGTAAAAAAATGGCTGTGATTAATAGCAGTGGTAGAGTTATTTGAGATATTGTGAAAACACCTTCACAACTGTGGTGTTTTAGTTTTGTCTGTGTGTATGTGTGTATAGCTACTAGGAGACACTTAAGTTTTGGTTCTGCTTTCACAGCAAATTTGTAACCAATATACAGTAAAAAAAGAAAAAAAAACAAAAACAACTCAAACACCGCAACAGTGGCTGTCTGTTCAATTTTGTTGTCTAGCTAGGTAGGTTTGGAACAAGATATATCATTGTGTAGATTGCAGAATTGAATAGTGATGTTAATCCAAATCTGCTTATTTTGAATAATGTTTTTGTTTGCATACACTAGTGTTTTTGGAATAGATTTTTGCTTGACCAAAGTATTCCTGTTTAGTTTTGTGGCATGGTTTGTATCTATTCAGCATAAAATTCTGTTAGGTGTAAAAACGACAAAGTACTGGTAATTCTTATTCATTGGGGTTCATGAGAGCTGTCATTTTTATTTGTTTACATAAAGCTAGTCTTAATTTATACAGATTACTTCACTTTTTTTCCTCTAGTACCTAGGGAAGTCACTTCCAAGCAGCTAAAACTTTCACTCATTATGTAGAACTACCAGTAAACTACAGAAAAAAAAATTACACACCCTGGTCTATGCAGGACAATGACATTTTTCCCTGCAAAATAGCCTTTGTTTGTCATTACTAGTGAACAAGTTGTCCCGTGTATGCATTGCAGTCTTTCTTTAGCCAGAACACTACTAATGTGTATATTCTAAAAAATTCTCAAACTTCTTAGATCTAGAGTTTCATCATGTCCTTCATGGAATAAATTTAGAAAGGGAAAAATATTTTTTCCTTTCTTTCTGTTGTTTTTGGTTTAAATTTGCTAAAAAAGTTTTTTTTATAAGCATTTAAAATAATACCTGAAACCAGTAGGTATTTTTACATTTTAAAATTTGTAAATCCAACAGTTGTTACTGAACAAGTAGGATTTTCCACAGTTTTTTTTCCCTCTTGCCATCTAGGCCACAGAAAGGTGAGTACATTGTCATAAGACTAGATGATTGGAGCATGGGTATCTTTTTGGTAAAGTCATTGGCTTGATAATGGAGTCATGAGGATTATGCACCACAGTTTCAGTTTTACTCATTAGAGATTGATGTGTGGCATCTGAACTCATGATCTCTGCATTGAATTGTTCATGTCAGGCATACAGGGGAGAAGGTGGCACTTTCATCTTCATCTGTAGCTGGTACAGGTTAAAATTCCTATAAACACAGAACTTTCCAGCCTACCTTTCTCAGCTTTTCCAAGAGCAATGATTCCTCATGGTCTAGTCACTCAAGGTAACTATACGTTCCTACAGATGAGCCTAAATTCAGAACCCCCATAAAAATGGAAGTAATAACACATTTTTCTGGATGAAAAGATCTGTTTTTCAGAAATAAGGCCTGGAACATCTAGAATATTGTGCCATGCACTCTGGATTTGAAGTCATGTGTTGCTCTGTCACTCATTTTAGGTCAAGCCCAACAGAAAGGGATTATTACAGTTTACCCTCTACTTGTATTAATCTCAATAATTTATCCTTGAAACTGAATGGAATTTTGGGGGGTTGGGGAAGATAAATTTGACAGTTCATTTGCCATTTGTATGGATGTATAGAACTTAGGAGGGGGAAAAGAGAGAGGCAGGTTTACTGTGACATATAGTATAGCTGGGAGATATACCTGGTATACCAGAGATTACAATATTGAAAAAATTCTTTACAGAGAGCAAGTTCGAAAGGTAGGGTTATTCCTGCATGACTGGTGTACAGCCCACAATGGCAGTCCTCTCACAGAACCCCAAGTCTTATGCATAATTTGTTTTTCTATTTGTGGGGGAAAAAAGGGGCAGTCCCCTTACAACTGAATTCACACAAGCAAACTTGAAATTGTAGGTGTTATTTCAGTCTGTAGTTTTATTAAGTGCATACTTTTAAATATTGTCAGTGAGAAGGTTCTATCTGGTGACAAATGTTTATATTTCTTATGGCTGCCTTGTAAAGATTCAAAAATGTACAGTAATGAATTTCTTAATATGAAAAAAGGAGTAAGATTTCTACAACTGCTATAGATTTTGATGTGAGCTGGTTTTTAAAATCTTAAAACAGATTAGCCACTTAAATAAAACCTTCCTTGCCTTTAAAGAAACAGTGTCACTGATTTTTCTTACCAGTAATTTGATAAATACTGAATCATAATTGTACAAGTCAGAGTAGCTGGTAGAAATATTATAAATAGAGGCCAGTTGATCTGTATGAAATAATACTTACATTTGAGTTCAACTTTCCAAAAACTCCAACCCTCCTTTCTTTTCAAAAGTCAGAGAAGAAGGCATTTCACTAATGAGACAACATCTTTGTGAAAGCTTTATAGGAGTAGTTTCGGGACATGCAAAGAATAACTTGGAGATAATACACTTCTCTATACTTCCACAGGGAAAAGTTGTTTAAAAACCACCCCACAAAACACACAATCACAACATCAAGAAATAACATAAGCTAAAATTCTCAGTCATCTGAAAGTCTAGAAGTCTTCAGGTTTTCATGTTTCCAGGCTTCATTAACTGTTTCAATGCTTTAAAATTATTTTATTTGACAAGAAAAAAAAAATTGAGAAAGTTTAAAATCAATACATATACATAAATCATAATCAAATGCTTTTCATATTTATACCTGATGCCATTAAAATTTTAGTAACACTGGAACTAGTAGGTCACATGCACATCAAGTAGAGCAAAGTTCCCCAAATCAGTCTTTTGTTTGAAGGTTCACTTTAGAGTGAACATAATCGGAGAAGCCTGCACAGAGCTTACCATGGAAAAGAACCTTGCTCTTGAATTCTAAAAACTTGATGAGAAATCTTTGCTTTAGTTTGAAAGACTAAACTTTGTTATACTAAATGACTGACCAAAAAAAGGTTGTCAAATGAACGTTAATTTTTTTAAAAGTAATTAGAAGCAAAATACAGGTAATACAAATGCTAAGTATACATAACCAAAATACTTCCACTGTAATATTAGCTGACAAATTTCCATGTATAGCTAAAAGACAGATGCAGCACAAAAGCAGTGTTTAACTCAACTGCCAAGATACTATCTAAAGCAGCAGTAAGAAATGGCAAAGTTGCTCTGATTTGTCTGGAACCAAACTACCTAAGATAGGATTAGTTAGGCTAATCCTTAAGGCCATGAAGTAAGAGTCCTAATATGGCTCTGTTCCTGTGGCATGAGTGACTCCACAGAAGCCTGCTGCTTCGGAATGGCAGTTTTGCTTAGAACTCAAAGAAGTCACTACGGTTTTATTAACTTCCAGCTAACATGATTAATAACTTTTAGTCTGCTAATAACAAAAAAAAAAAAAAAAAAAAAAAAAAAAAGTTAGGCACTGATGGACACGAGTTTAAACACTACTCTTACCTAGGATTACCCTTCATAAGTCTGTCATAAGCCCTTACTTTGGCCATTCTAACTGGCCAGTTCTGCATCTGTTTCTACATACTTACTGCCTCATGAAAGTCACTTTCAAGACAGTTCTCTCATCTCAGCAGGAGATAATACACTGTTGTTGGTACCATTTTGATTCTCTCTTTACTTGAAAGGAGAAAAGGGAAGTCCTGAGCTGCTTCATCAAAAAACAAACAAACAAACATAACGGCTCATTTAAGTGTATAGAGTGCAGCCTATCAGGTGCTATACAGACCTCTCCTTTATATGTGCTCCTAAACTTGGAAACAAAGTAGTTACAGCCATCTCTGTCTAGGTTCCAAGTGCTTAATGGAGTTTCTTTGCTTGCCTTCTGATAGCTTGAGATGGTTTCAGGGGTCGATGTGCAGACTGTGAGTTTTGTGCCATTAGATAGCAGTAGTTTGATATTGCTTGTTGCCTGCAGAAGAACAACAGGACTACCATTAGCAGCATGAAGGCAGTAGAATTAATCAACTGGTTGTCACACAAAGTGCTGGAAAATAGATGGGAGAAAGGAAGTAGTTTGGTACACTTTCACTGTGAAACTGTTCTAAACAGTACTAAGAAAATATTCTATCTTCAGTAAATGGCAGTACACAAATTAATTACAGCAATATTTTAAATAGTTGCAGGAACATTTCTTGTGATGTAATCTAATTCATTAAAGTGCAAACCGTTAGAACAATACATGGAGTTGGAGACAGTCATTTGAGATCAAGGTTTGCTTCATCATAAAAAAACTAAAAGGGAGCACTAGCATTAAAACTCATGGCAATTGGATACCACAACAGAAAATCTCATGCAAAACTAAAGGCACCTCTGAAAAATTAATTTCACAATTAATCTAGTAGGAACTAGGCAGTAACAAAGCACGTTGTATGCATCTGCAGATGCAGGAGTACTGGCCACATTGTGGAAGCAGTACCGATCACAGCTGAAAGCATCAGTCCCGCATTTGAAGCTGCTCTCGTTTTTCTTGAAAAGTTACAGCAAAATGTCTTGCACATAAATTTGTTGCTAAAATACAACATAGTATTTTATGAATGTAAAGTACTTTCCCTTTAACAAAAAAAACCCCACAACATAATGGGTGAAGATGTTTATGTGACACCTATTTGGGTACAATTGCTGTGTTTAAAAATGCCATCAATACAGTTATGAGCTGCTGTTAATTGTGACAGCATGGACTCAACTGCTATGAAAATTTAAGGGATAGAAAAGTAAGGCCGTAAAATCAGATAGCTGAAGATAATGGTTGGTTTTCTTATGCTTTGTGATCATTAGTAACTAGTGAGAACTGAACTCGAGCAATAAAAAATTAGTACCAGTCATTTTTTGGTCTGGGGTGAGAAAAGCTGATGTTTGCACTATGAACCCACAAGGACTCACTAATTCACAACTTAGAAGTGAAGTTTTACAACTGCACAATGATATGCTTTAGCAGAGGTGGCCACAGTGAATATGAAGGAAGAACCCTGTGGTTTTACATAATACTGCCTTAAAGCAGCATACGATAATAAGCCTTTCTCTCTCTAAACATCAGATTTTCTCCCCATAGATGCATGCAGGCATAGACAAGGTAACTGAACAACTACTTTACCTGGTTGCAGTTACAAATGAGAGAAACTCTCATTTCACTAGCAGATGGGAGAATATTAGGAATGAGATTTAGTGAACTTTCAGTGGATATGATAAAATTAACTTGATACAAGATTTAACCTATCATTATCTAGACGTGGGTCCCATTGGTACAAATTTTTGCAATTATCTGGGATGTACCTTACCTCCTTGTAGGTAAAGTACTTGATGCTAAACTCTCTCTAGAGAATTTGAGGTGCTTGACATTTAGTTATTAAATGCTTGACATCAAGTGTTCTAAGAGAGGAAGAAGTTTAGGGAATCACCCTGTGACTAGATTTCTGACCTTTAATTTTTACTTAATATGTCTAATTCAGAATGACATAACCTTCACAAATACAGCAGCCTACCACCTTGTGAATCAACCAAGGTGTTTTATAAGAGGCTTCTTCATCTGGGTACCACAGACTGTTTGTTAACATAATGCTGCCTAATAAAAGGATTTTATTTTATAAATGTGCAGACATCAGTGACTGTGTCAGTACATTGGAATTTTCACACCTCCTCCCCCAGCCTGGATTGGTAACTCTTAGACAAGAGTCAGGGAGGTACTACTGTTCTCACACAAAGTCAAAGGTAGGCTCTTTCTGCTAAAAACCTTACTTCCACAACAAGGAAACTGAAGACAAGGAGAGCATTTGACAGGTCTTAGAAACTGCAAATCCAACTGCAGATTTAATCTTCCCAGGTATTTTGAAGAAAAAAATGGATTACTACACTACACCTGAAAAAGTTCTGCAACTTATCCTTATCCTGAGTGGATGAGGATAACAAGAAAAGAACACAATTTGCTATGTTCAGGTGGCAGGTAACCTGTGCCAAAAGTTGAGGGACACTTAGCAGTATTTACCTCTCCTCTTTCACAATGGCATCATCAAATGCTTGGGAGACACGCTTCAGCTGGCAAATCCCTGAGGAGACCAGTTCCAACTTGCAGTCAAACTCTCTGCAAACAGAATGGTTTAGCAATGGCTAAAAGATCAAACAGGACAGGCTGACTAGGTAACACTACTCAAGCCTCCATCCCATTGCAGTACTAATCTTGCTACCGCTAGACTTTACCCAGAGAAGTTTAAGGCAGTGGCAATTATGCTCTTAATTCCATTGGCCAACTGCTTCACATCTCCATTCATCCCCAAACAGCTATCTTCCAACTCAGAAAGGATTCAGATTCACAAGGCTTGGATTCAACTTCTAGCTTTAACCTTTCTTGTGACTTTGACCAAAAGAAAAACCGATGTGCACATTATTAAATACTTCCCTAGCTCACAACACTTGATGTAATTTGTGTTCGTTCTTTAAGGCAGGAATCTCTTTATATTCTATGAAGAACTCAGCATAAGCAGAGCTATTCCTGGTATCTTTGCAATACAAATAGCAGCTTTGGAAAAGTTACAATGAAGTCAGAATGAGATACATACAGAGATACATACATTTTCCTTTGCCCAAAAGGCACCAGCAAAGAACTCAGGTATGTCTCTAGGAAAAGGTTAATTTTTATGTTTCAGCTTTATGCAGAGCTCAGTCCCTGTCTATACAGGGAACTGGAACTACTTTTAACTATTCAAGCAGCACACACCTTCAGGGGAATAGGACAGAAAACTTCATACTTTGCCTTTCACTTTATAGAGTAATCCAATCAGAATAATTTGGGGGAAAAAAAAAAAAAAAACGGTTTACAAAAGAATGTGACTTACATCTTTCTGCTGGAAGGAGAAGGTGATGAATAAGGGCTCGTCAGTGCTGCTGCTCTTCTGGATCTCTGGAGAGAGGCAGCATTTTTACCAAGCCAGGATGAGAAATCCCTCCGTTCTCTATATTCTGACACCCTTGTTGTCCCAAGCAAGGCCCTGTTGCTGGACCTTGGAGTGCCTTTTGAACTGGCTGCTGGAGTAACACTCTTATAGCAAGGTGTTCGAGGTGTAGTACTTCTTTTCTCAGTTGAACTGGTCACACAGCTTCTGCTGATGGATTCAGCTGGAAAGGTCACCATTGAGCGTACTGGGCTTTGGCAAGATTTATGTATTTTCTGAAAGAAGCATTAGACATGTTAGGCTAAATGAACTCAATTAGCCTCAAGTTTGGAACCAAGAAGACAGGAATATTTGGGCTGAATTCCTAGCTTCCATTATCCTATCAGGTTTCAACTAACATGAATGCATCTCAACCTCTGTACTCATTTGCACTGTAGGAGTCACTTGCTTCCCTAATCCTTGGCACTCATCAAGGACTTCAGAGCAGGCATTGGAACAAAGCTCCTGCTGCTCTTATGCTGGAAAAAGTCAGGCTCCCCAACACAGAACTCATGCATTTAAAAATGCAAGTTTGAATCTGCTACCCTGATACTTTGTAGCAGGTTTTGCCAGTCGCAATTTAACTACAGATTAATTTTAAATGGAGAACATGCTAGTAAATAGTATGGGTACAGAAGAATAAATAGACGGAAAAAAATCCAAAGTGCTGCGCATTTCTCAGTAACAATTCTTTGCACGCAATGGCAATCTCTACCCAATTTCCTCTGTGTGAATGCTGGTCTGCCATACATTATTAAATAGAGTAGGGGGAAAGCTCCTATTTCATAAAACTAAGTGTTTCCACCTTCTTATTCTGCCAGGTCCACAATTTGCTTGTCTATACTTTAGGAAAAGATATTAAAGATTTTAAAAGTTAGTAGCTATGAGACAACTACTAAGTTGTGTGGGAATGGACTCTCTGGAATACAGTACACAGTACAGAATTCAGAAATTTTAGTACTGGAGTTGAAACAAAAACTAAACTCTATCAATGTTCCACTGCAAAGGCAAAATACCTTGGACACTGTTCCAAAAGCATATTTTGCTGTTCTTTTAATAGTCTGAAGAGTTTTGCACCTCTGTCTTGGTTCCAGACTTTCCCTAGTTGGGGTTTTATGAAAATTCAGCTCTACTCGCTTTAAAGGTACCCGTTTCCTTAAAGACATGCGAATGGTATTGAGAGAACTCAGAGAGGCCCTTTTCTTGAATTTGTCAGGAACAGGGCTTTCATTCTCATTGAGATCAGCTAGGAGCTGGTGTTTCCGCCACGCCACTGTTGCTTGGACATTTTGGAGCACAGATGCCATCTTGTTCCAGTTCTTGGTCAACTTTATTTCTAAAACAATCAAAATGAGCAAAGTTTAGACAGAACAAGGTACAAAGCAGTGAAAACAAAGGGAAAGGGAAACTGTTACACAATATATTGGTTACAGTAGCTGAAAAATAAGACTAGAGCTGAGCAGACTTACCGAGTCTTGAAAGAGGGTTGATTTCTACAGCTATTTAGGTTTGTGGAAGTCCACAAAGAAGCCTTGCACTGCAATTCCACTTCAAGACTCTAGTTTGACAGGTAAAATGCTCTGAGTGCATTTTTTTGTTTCTGTCTCAGATCAAGATCTGATTTCCTAAATTTCTACCTTCTTTAATCAAAACCTTCCAATGTGAGACAAGTGTACACAGCTGCTATTGTCTCCTGCTGTACCTGCTAGCTGAAGGCTTCTGCTTCGCAGTTATGATTGTGGATATATATGTCCTGAAAGAGACAGGATTATTACTAGCAGAAGACCTTGGTGGGAAGGGCTAAAACGCTAGTTATCTGTATGGCATATGACCAGTTAAACATATGTACATATGTACCTTCAATTCTTGATTTTCACTTGCTAGCAAATACAATTCAGGTGAAATAACCCGAGAGAGTCGCTGCTGTCCTACGGTTACAATGATCTGCTATCAGACAGGTATTGCACAGCACAGCGCGGTGCTCTGTTTCTTCTGGGGGCCACGGCGGTCTGGGGCAGCCCCCGGCCGGGCCCCTGGACACACCTACCCCCAGGCCTGGTCCGCAGGGACCCCGCTCTGTTGGCACTAGCCGTGCTCCCTGCCGACAGCCGCAGCAAATCCGCCGTGCCGCCACACCGGGCTAACGGGACACAGGAGCACTGGGCGGGCTCAGCCGGTGCCGTTATTGCGCCCACAGGGACGGTAGAAACAAGCGCGAAAAGCGCCGCCACGGCCGGAGGAGACGGGCTCTGGAAAAGCGGGCCGCGACCGTGCCGCTCTAGCAGCCGCTCGGGCAGTACTTACTCAGTGCACCGGATGGGAACGGGACTCGGATCGGGACCGAGCTGTCACCTCTTCGCAGCAGCCGCTCCGTGCTGCGCCGCCACGGCGTTTGAACGCCGCTCCGCCCCCTCCGAGCCCCCGGATTGGCGCCGCCGCCGCCGCCGCCCGCCGCAATTGGCTGGGCCCCGCGCGCGTGCGGCAGCCGTTACCCGTGCGGGGCTGAGGGGATGGCCCGGGCCCAGCGGCCCAACCGCAGGGGCTGCGCTGCCCCGCCCGCGGCTCTGGCGCATTACGCACCTCGGCCCGGACATCAGCTGCAGAAGTAAAAGGGCTCAGGCTGGGTTGCCCGCTCGGGTATCCAAGCCGCAGCTCCTGTTACTTCTGGTAATTATCGGTCGAAGTCTTCGAAGGCTTTTGTTTGTTTGCTTTTACTCCACGGGCTTCTGCAGCTCTTGCTGGAGGAGACAGCTGGTGTAACTGTCCGAGTGGGACCGTAAACCATCCGGGATGCCCTCTAAAGCAAACCGGGCAGCAAAGAGGACCAAGGGCAAAGAATGTATGTGTTCAGCAGTGGGGGATTTTGTTCGGATTCGGGTTTTTTTCTTACCCGAGTGGCAAATAAGGCATGCAAAGCACTCATTTATCTTAAAATTACTTGTGCCTGAAAAAAAATTGCTCTAAAAAGAACTGTAACAGCAACTGTTTTTTTTTTCCCCCAAAGATTTGTTTTCCCCCCACCAAGTTAAACTCAGAGCTGACGGCAAAAGCACCTCCTTAGCTAAAGTTTGGCTTACAGTGATGGGGAAGCACTGCAGGATACCACTTGAATCTCACCACTGGCTTATAAACAAACATACTTTTTACAAATTCGTAAGAACTCTGGTTTTAAAAATGTTCCATGTGATGGTGTTTGTACCCCTTTGTATTTACACACTAATAATGATGAGTGTAGTGTAATAAACGTCTCTTATTAACAGATGTGTTTCTATGTATTGAAGCCCTACAGTCTGTTCCGCTTTCCTCTGTCCATTCACTTCAGGGCTTCCAGGTAGCTGAAGTGTTAGATCTCTTCCCCTGTGTCCTCCTCACCCTCAATCTCAGTAGCAAAAGTTTCAGGTACTTCTCACTAGCAAATTGGAGCTTCAGTTTTAAGAATATTTTTAAAACTTGGCTTGCATTTTTTTTACATTGATCTAGGGACCTCCTAAATGACAAATAGTTCTGCAAAACAAAGAGCTCTTCTTGGGGGTATTAAATACAAGAGAGAGAGAGTCAGGTGGTAATCAGACCACATGCTCAGTGTCTAAGGGTTATCTTGATAGCCGGGGATGTGGATTGGCACTTTGACAAGAATGGACAGAGAAATCCCTAAGAATAGAAATAGTGCTAATTGGAAAGAGTATGTGTACAGGCAGAGAGATCCTGTGTAACATAATGAACTGTAGGCCAAAGACAAACAGCAGACTGAAGCTTAACTGTGCTATCAGCCTGTCCTTTCATGCCTGTTTATACAATTAAAATAGAAATATCTGAGCCTTTGTAGTTGTAAACAGACTCTCTGGGATCTGCATGTTTTCTTCTTATGGTGTGCTTCTTGTTTCCATTCATTCCTACTTTTTTATCCAGCCTTTATCTAAGGCAGGGTACTAATTGTCATGGAATGGTACCACAGAAGGCTATGAAAAGTCATTAGTGCTAATTTTGCACTGATGGTCCTGTTAAAATGTATACAGCCCAAAGAACTGAGTACTTTTAAACACTAGGCATCAGACCACACACTATGATCAATTAATAGCAGCTGATGCTAACCAAAGTTTTTTGTAGAGGGTGTGGCTGCTGAAGCAGCAGTTGATACCATTTCACTGTTTATCTAGACTGAAGGTGAAGGCCAAAAATTTAAAAGATGTGTCCTGCACTTGTACTGTGATTGTTCTTCACTCTTTGTTTTCTTCTTTCAATTTAGGTAAGACTATAGTTTAGACTCAAGAGCTTGTTTGACTCTGACAGCTGGAGTGCAGAGGCAAAGGGTTGTTTGGTTTGATAGTGAAGAAACAAACTTTCACCCACTTGTTTAGAAGCCTATTATGTTGGTATTGGCAAGAAATCTGTCTACAGCTTTCTGCATGCTGGTTTGACTCAAGAGCCAGAAGAGAAGTCCTCTCAATGGAAGATGACAGTGAACCCAAGCAGAGCTCCTGGGCCTATCTACCTGATGTCTGTCTGAGGCATGTCTTCCATTGGTTGGATGACAGGGACAGATCTCGGGCTGCCTTGGTCTGTAAAAAATGGAGTTGTGCCATGCACTCTGGATCTCTCTGGAGGTGCAGAACCATCACATTCTATGGCCAACCATCAAGGGCACGTACACTGGAGTTTCAAAGTGCACTGTGGTATACCAAGAAATTTGGCAAGTATTTGAAACACCTTGAGATCAAGTTATCAAATCCTTACAATACTCCCTTTATCAAAAAATTTCAAGTGATTATGAGAGGTCTTCTTTCACACCTGGGTAAGTGTAATAGTCACCTAGTATCCCTGAGCATCAAGTACCTAGAATTAGACTGCTTGATCTGGAAAAATGTGGTTAGGGCTCAGTTTATTAAGAACTTAGCTTCCTTCCTGAGAAGAATGAGCAATCAACTTGATTATCTTAACTTAAAAGGAGCAAGAATAACTTTGGAAGAAGGCTGTGAGCTTCTGAATTCTTTGAGCAGCCTGACAAATAGAAGCTTTATATCTGAAATCAATATTGAGGATTTCTTCAGTCTCCACCTTTCTGTGTACAGCAGTGCCTTGTTTCACCAAACTATGTCTAAGTTCCACAGGCTGACCATCCTGACTTTCAATTATAACTGCATCTCTGATGAACTGCTGGACATCCTGCGGGAGCACAGCTCTCATTCCCTGTGCACCTTGAATATCAAGTGTCATATCCATGACCCTCATGGGCAAGTGGTCTCAGGAATGTCATGGGCAAACTTGGCCAAGAGAGCCCCAAAACTGAATGTGAACTTCTTCTTTGAAAGAGTCATGAAGCATGATCACCTAGCTAGGATCCTGCTAGTGGAGATCCCAGTTAGGAGCGTCAGCCTACGGAGCTGTTACTTTAGTGATCCAGACTGGACAATGAGACCTACTCTCACTAACCTTCTCCCAGCTTACTGGCATGGTCTGCAGGTAAGGGAAACAATAGGGACACCCTACTGCAGTATACAAAGCTAAGCAAAGTAATCATGTAGGCCTTCTGCATAACAGCAATCAGCAACAGAAGTTCCTGGCTGCTTCAGTTTTATGTTCAGAGGGCAGTTTTCATAAGTGAGTCAATTTCAGTGTTTCACCCATAGTGTAGTTCATGAAATTAGCCTTGTCCAGGTGTCCTAGCCCACCATAATGCTATCAGTCTGCTCTATTTTGGCAATGAACAAATGTCCTACAGCACATCTTATCTAACTAGTGCCTGTGTTAAAGCAGTTCAGTTTCACAAGGGATGTATCACCAAAGGTTTGCAACAGCTGAACCACGTAAGTGAGCATCAGGTCTTTGCATGCCAGAGGGAAGCATGTGGCCTTCCACCTGATGGTTGCTGACAGCTTTCTGTAAGTCCTGTTCTATTGCAGAGTTTCCAGTAAACACCAGGGATATGTAAAGCTTGCTAGAACCCATCATTGGCTCTATTCTTGTTTCTGGAATAATTTTTATTATGTCAGAGAAGATCATGGTATGACTGTGGGTGCAGCATTTTTTAATAAATGCACAAGGGATCACCGTCTAAACAGGAGAGCGATTTACTGTAGCACATATGCTTGTCATAATGCAAAACAGAATCTTAGCTAATGTCAAGATAGAAAATTGGTCTGCTGACACTCGCTTTTGTTGGTTATCTTGGAAGACTATTTGTTGAATTCTAGTTGCTGCACACAACATCTGTTTAATAATACTAACAGTGTTCATTTTTTTCAAGAAATTAACACTTGAATTGAACAATGACCATGAGCTGCTGGACAATGAGCTGCTACAGCTTATCTTATCATGCAAGAGGTTGTTATTTCTGAAAGTCTGGGCATTTCTAAGTGTCAGCTTTATGGAGAGGCTGCTACAAAACCGTGCAGAAAGGAAATGCATTTTGACTACCATAAAGGTAAGACTTTGTGCTTCAAAACTCCCATTCCCATTCTTGCCTCTATACCCAAAGGTCCCCAGGCCCAGGCAAAGGTTACTTACAGAAATGTTAACATAACTATCTTCCCTATGTTATGCCTTAGTACTAAAGAGCTTGGCAACCATTCACAGAAATGGGGCTTTCTAACCTACTTAGCCACAGACAGATATTATAGAAGTTTATTATGAAGTCCCAAAAATTCCAGAAGCCCTTCCTAGACTGGCATTCCTTCTGCCACCTCTAGTTTAAGCCCTCTCCAACTTCTAGGACTTCTCGGTCACCTCTCAGGCTCAGTGCTTATGTCTATGCTTAAACCAAAGAACGTGAACTGAATACCACTAAACTGCAAAAAGATATAAACACATCACTTCCTTCAGGGGTCCTGTGTTGAACTGGGGCCAGGCCAAAACTGTAGCTGCTGTAAACCATGCTGACATGCTACTTCGTGTGCTACAATCTGAATTCAGTAAATCCTCACAGGTCTGTGCAGATCCCAGAGATGCATAAGTTCTGGGGTTAAAAAGTACCTTGCTTTTCCTGTCTGAGTCAGCACAGGCAGACAGCTGGGACAACCACAAAATCACAGTTAAAAGACAAAGAGTAAATTTACTTCCCTTCCTTTGCTCACTGAGGTATCCCCAAAGCAACCTCCAGGCAGACACACAGAAGTGGAGATGCAGGCACAGTTAAACGTGGTCCATGCAAGGGGGTCACTGGCTGGTGTTCATACTGGGTTATTAAAGGCTATTCCCATCTGCAAGGTCACCTGAGTGATTTAAAATCCTTCTTGTTATTCTTCCACTATTAAATCCATTCCTCCCAACACCTCCCAAAAATTCTTTGGCAGGAGATGATGTTTTCAGTCAGTTGGGAGTGGGAAGAGAGTAAAGCCTCAAGATTCTATTCAAATTCAAGGAATTTTGATTCTCTAGCTTCCTTATTAGTCACAGATGCTTGTTGTTGCCATGAGCTGTAATGGGTTGAGGTCCCTATATCTGAGAGATATGACTGCTGTTTGTGCATACAGGTCAGGATTTATACAGCCCAAGACGACAGCACTGAGGAGGAGCAGCAGTTGGCTGATATTTACAGGAAATTCAAATACCTGATTGACTCAGAACTTAATTATTTTGTCATCACCTACCCAATGGTATAAATTACAGGAAGAGAAGAACACCCAGTGACATCTGCATTAACGGATCCTTTGGAGGGCTTTAGTAAGGGATTTGAATTTTGACAGCAGTGCCTCTGAAAGGGAGTTATCATTCCAGCAAGAGAGAGACAAGGCACAATTTTAAACTCCATGTATTAAAATGTTGGACTCGGAAACTAGACTCCTTTGTCTCCAGCATTATTTATTCTTGCCCTTGCTTTGTTTTTCCTTGCCAGAACCAAAGGAAGCAGTGATCACTCTTCCACTCTTACAGGCATCTCTGATAAAAATAAGACCCTCTTTTTTCATCACTTCTCATTGTAGAGCTTCAAACATTTTACCATGTAAGCCCATCTCACTGTTTCTATTTTACGAATAGGGAAACTGAGACATGGGGTGAGGAAGTGATTTTCCCAAAGTCAGCCTTGACTTGATTCAGATGCAGACAGATGCACTATCTAGTGCATCAGTTAGATAAGTTAGGTCCTGTTAAGATGGCCATATTGTCTAGTTTTTAGCAGCAGATGGTAAGATAAAAACAAAACACAGCATGGTCAATCCTGAGAGACATCCCTCCCACTTGCCCAGCTTTCCAGTAGGTGATTTATGAGGACACTCCTGCTCTAGCTTCCACACAGTTGCCTTTTGACACATTTCAATGGCAAAAGATATAATTGGTTACACATGAGAGAAACATAAAAGAAGGGGAATTTCTCATTATTCTGAAATTTTATTGCTGAGTGGAAGATTTCATCAAACATTTTAGAGCACAGGTGGCTGTGAAACAGATAGCTGTAAGTACTAGGTCTGTTTTAATTACCTTGCACAACTAGACAGCATTGAGCCAAGCCAATAAATTTGGAAGTTTGCCAATAAAATTTCATCAGGAGCCGTTTTTTGGGGGCGCAATCTCCCAGTATGATGACTTCAGTAATTGTTTATGCAAACAGACTCTCTCATTTGCATGCACAGCACTTCATCAATGTACAGTGTATTCTCCTTGACCTTGATCTCTTCCTCCAAGGAAAGCTGTCGTCGGCTCAGGCCTTTCAACTCTGTCTGAGCCTGTGCCAATGCATCCTTTAATCTAATAGGGAAAATAGAGGCAGACATTACTTGAAAACACATTTGAAAACCAAAGCTTTTTGGTTTTCATAAGGGTTAGGAATTCTGAGCAAGAAAAAGAAAGATGGAAAAGGATTCATAGAGACAATATCCATTCTCTTCCCTTAAAAACTACCCATTAACTTCCCTTAAAGTGTCCTGCCCTTAAGAGAAAAGCAATTCCCAGCTTTTCAGGGAGAATAGCTGGGACTCATGATTATACTGACACATTAAATTAACCCAGTAATCTCTACCACAGATTTTCCTCTTGCATCATTTCCACTTGCCTTTGAATATTTTTGGTAATCTCTTGAACTTCACTCATCAGGCTGCTGTGCACTATGTCATAGCACAGTTCCACATTGGGGCGATGGCTTCTCGCTTCCAAGCGGGTTTGAGCCACTTTTACAGGTCCTTCCGTATCAGCAATTGCTTTCTTTAAGGCTGCAATGTTCTTCTCCTGCGAGGCAGTCTCATCCATCACCTTAACAAATCCAACAAACAAAATTCTGCATACTGCTTTGATGATGTGAAATCACCATCATCTTTAATAGTTATAACAATCACAACAAATAACTCTCTATGTTGTAATTTCATCAAATGATATTTTGCAAAGCTTAGGAATATGATTCCTTCATTGGAAAGTAGATGACACTGTTCTGGGTGAACCCAGAAATTAATGCTCAGCAATTAATTTTCAATATTAATACTCAGTTTTCATGTGTTGGATTTTGAGCACATTGACCCTGCTTTTATCAATTATCCAGCTCTCTTATATCAAAATCCTGAAAAAGCTATAGGAGCCCCATGCAACTGAAAATCACAAGGAAAATCCTGACTTTACTGGTGGCTACTTATTCAGATTGAATGAGTGACTCCAGAAATTAATCTCTGTGGTGGTGCACACAGAGCTGAGAAAAAAAAAATCTGAGATAACTTTTATGGAGGAGGGAGAAGTGAACAAAAAGGAAGATATGGCAAATAAGTGCAGCCCACTGTATTGGGAAAACCGGTAGATAACCCAAGCCCAGGGTTTCCACTTTTTTACTACTATCCCCTATGACTTACCATTGCAAGAAGTGTCTCTAGCTTGTGCTTGGCATCCTTGACTTCCCTCACCCTATTTCTAAAAGCAGTATTCACCATCTCACATTGTTTCCGCATGTCATTTGCTGTCTGTGAAAGGATGCCTTCAATAAGTGACTTCAGTGCCAAAGAATTGTTTCGCTGTTTGTCAGCCTTTTCAACATTTATGTTTGAGAAATCTAACCAGTCTTCAGGGCTAACAAAACTGAAAGAGATTCAAAATAAAAGGTCACCAACAGACAGCAGCAGGCCCTCTATGACTTCATAAATCTGTATTTATGCCACAAAATCAAGAAAAAAAGCAGTACTTTTAACTGCATGTCCCAGTAGGTGTCTCATGTCCTGGGAGTTCTACAGATACAACAGAAAGATCCTGTCACAATCATTTTGTAATGAAGTAGATGAGAGTCAGATGAAAGCAAATTTGCTTAAGTCATAGAGCAACTTTGCTATAACTTTCTTTTCCCCAGTGAAGGATTGAGTTATCATGGGGGGAAACAGACATAATAAACAATATTTCTTAGAACATCTTTAATTAATAAAGCTGTTACTATTAATAGCAGGTAGCTATTTACACAGCACAGTCACTTATTCTCTCACACAGTTCACCTATAGGACACTTACAGTACCTGCCTGCAAGAACAGTTGAGAAGCCCAGCCCCAACTGTATCCCCAGAATGAGAGAGTCATCCTTGTGCAGTTGCGACTCACAGACGGGTGTTTGGAAAGTTCCTCAGAGGGTTCATTCCTTGTTTCATTGGGTGGATACATAAAGTTGTAATTTGCACAAAGCAGGCAGCACCACCCTGGGTGTGGTCCGAGTTACGTGACCTGTTGTTGATGCATGCTAACTTGCTGGCAGCAGGAGCTGTCAGCCTCTCGGTGTTCTAAGTTTCCCAGCTGTTGCATAGCAACAGTGACTTTCTGAGGCTCTCACACATCGCTTTCTCGGTATAGTTCCTCTTTTCAGCCCATTTTTCTGTGGTAGCTATTTTTTCGTTTAAACCTTTCACACTAACTAAACCACACAGAATGGGCACATTTGACAGGTTACTGTCTGAGTCAAAAACTGACTCTACACCTCATGTGTCCCAGTCCAGCATTCTTCTTACTAGGACACCCTGGGAGAGGAAGAAAGTTAAGATCAATAAATCTATTATGTGTTTAAGCAATATGTGAACTTCTTCCTTAGCTAACTGTGAGCTTCAAAAACTTTTAAGAAACTGCAGTTCACTGGGAGCATAATTATTGTGGGTTATTTCACAGACATTACACAGATACAAAAGCAATTGCCAGAAGTATAAGAAACAATTAGATGGCAAAAAGATAAAGCCTGCTTTATACAAAACTAATCTTGCTATTACTGGCCAGCCCATATTATCTGTATAATTATCATATGTTTGTTGAACTACAGAACTACTTACTTTTCTTCTAGTTTCATTGCATTATCAGCATATATAATATAAGGAGTGTCGTTTGTCAAGCTAGCACAGTAATCATCAATTGACAAAGCTGTGAATTTGTCCTTCAGATCCATATCCAGGATGTATTTTACTGAACGGTTTCGTCTAGGAGAAAAAGCAATCAAACTCTAAGACAAAGTGTAGGCACTCACAGGTGTCTTTAATATGCATGCATACATGCATTAGGTAATTCAAATGCTGTTAGGGAAATCTTCATGTATGAACTCTTAGTTGTCAAGTCACAATATCTACAGTATGAAGCTGCCTTTCTATAAATTGATGGTACAGTTCTCATTGAAATTAAAAGGCACAGGACTGGATCATTACAAGACCAAGGATCAAGTGCAAGTACTTTGTACTCTACATGTAGACTCTCTCACCATTACTGATTGAGTGGTATGAATTAGGACTGACCTCCTGTTACTGTTCAGCATTGAAGACAACTTCGGACCTGTGCTCAGCCTGACCCTACAACTTCTCAGTATTTTGGCTGTGTTAATTTTCATCTAATTAGTGTTCTATTATGCTCTTTGTGTCTGCACCTGATTTGCTCATTTGTTTGTTCCAATGTACGTCCAAGTAAATCAATAACCCCCTGGAGGACTTCAGCTTCCTTCACCAGTTCCTGTTCCACTTCATCATGCACCAAGTCAATCCCAACTCGCCTCTGCCTACATGAAAAAAGGAAACCCCATCAGCCACATTGTCCAAATGCCTGCATCTAAGAGAAGATGATGAAGTTCCGTTTTCCTCAGTGTTTTAACACCTAAATCAGACTGTGACTCCACTGCAAAGGGAGATGGGGCTTTTGTTTGCAGTCTTTTTTCTTATTTGTTAAAGGTTTATTATCTAGACTTTTTTTTCTCCTTGAATGCTCACCTGTACAAAAGACACTTTTGAGCAACAGCAAGTGGCTCTTTGCAGCCCTCCAAAGCTCTCTCCAGCCTATTCTTGAAAGTCAACAGTGTTTCTGTCTCATGAACAATTTGTTCCAGCTTGTTATCCAATTCTTGCTTCCAGAATTTTATTTCTTCCCGTCTCTGTTCTGAAAATCAAAATAACAAATGTATTAATATGGGCCCATTGTATGAGCAAGAGGACTGTAGCTCAGATCTTGGATATGGGCTAAAAATAGACTTATTCTGCAGTGGAGTGCCTATAATGTTGTGGGCTGTGTGGAAAGAGTTTAGCAACCCTGTGTCAGGAGGTTTGGTTAAAATAGCTTTTTTGTGTGTTTTGTTATAAATATAGTTTGCCTCAAAATATTTTATAAAATTATTTTTCCATGACATCAATAAGCATGGCATTGACATATACTCCTATTCCTTATCAACTAATTTGCTAAGACCGTTTTGAACATATAGCTCAAACAACAAATCTTGGCCCTTGCAGAAGACATTACCTAATTTCTTGTTGACATCGCTTTGGGTTTTTTGAGTTGTCTTTTCTATTTCATCCACCAGCCTCCAACTCTCAGCTATCATGCATTCCGACCTGGCTTTCTGTGACTCTGTACAGGCACGCTGCATATTGTTTGCAGTGTGCCATTCTGAGGGATGAAGTTTACATGGATCTTGCCACAATCTGGCCATTGCTATATGGAAAGTTTCTGGATATAATGCAGGTCAGTTCTCAGAATGTGGAACCTGTAACAAATATATTATATTATATTATATTATATTATATTATATTATATTATATTATATTACATTACATTACATTACATTACATTACATTACATTATATTATATATTATTTTGCTCCCAAAGCAGGAAGGGGAGAAGACAGGTCTATAAGGATGAGAAATATTTTGTTTGTTTTACCTGCAAAATGACACTGATATGAAAAGATTTCTTGCTCACAGTTCCCCAAGTCTTTGCTGATGTGTGTAGGGAAGAATGTTCTGATGTGTGTGGAGTGGGAGAATGAAGAAACAGAAGAATTTGTGGGTGGAATTTAGGAGGAGAAAAATGGACAGGAAAAGATGGACTATGCAACAGGAAAGAGAAGGGAAAGGAGATCTATGGAGGAGAATGGAATTACTAAACAAATATTCTCAAAAAGCAAGAGAAAAGTGAACAAATATAAAGGATAAATAGCTTCACAGAGGTTGGAGAAGTAAATACCTTTCAAGAATATGGCTGGAGAGATGGATAAAATCTAGACTGTAAAAAGAAATGTAATCATAGAATTATTAAGGTTGGAAAAGACCTCTAAAATCGAGTCCAACTGTTAATGCAGCACAGCTGTGTTCACCACTAAACCATATCCTCAAGTGCCAAATTTACCTGCCTTTTGAACACATCTAGGGAGGGGAATTCCACTTTCCAGGGCAGCCTGTTCCAATGCTTGATGAGGTGATTTTTTTCTAATGATGATTAGGAAAAAAATCCCCCGCAACCAAAAGAAAACCCAACCTAACCAACTAACCAGAAAACCCACAACCACACAGCACAACAAAATAAAGCAAAGCAAAACAAAACAAAACAACCAAATAAACAAACAACTCTCCCCCAAAAAAACCCAAACCAAAACAGGACCTGAAAAGCTGAAGGAGAATATTCAGCAGGCAAATGAGGAAATGGAAAAGTCCAGAAAGGACTAAAGTAGAACAAAGCATACTGAGGACACTTGTTTAATGGAGAGTGTAACCAATGTCCCAATGTGTGCAAAGTAGTTTGATTATAAATTTCCCTATTCTTGCATTATGCTCATCCAGTGTTCATGAGTCAGCTCCTGAGCCCAAATACACACAGCTGCTCCTCAGCAACACACGGCTCTGCCCACACTCCATTCAGCACAAACTACCCTTCAACTTCCTTCTCCCTCACGAATCTGTCAACTGATCTTGCTCCTCGACTGAACTGCTCTGAAGTTCAAAGCCTGGCAAAGTGCCACGTTCTCAGTTCCCCTTCCCTAGGAAGGGTCTTTCCACCATAATCTCCTCAGCAGCAGCACGGTTTCTTTTTAAATGTGCAAATACAACAGTAGGTGGCTCGAACTGCACAGAAGGCAAACAAACTGGCTTCTGTGGGAACTACAGCAGCTATCCCTGCTAGCAGCCTGGTGCTGTGTTACCGGGTGGAGGAGGTACAGCACACACAAGCCACTGGTGCTTCATTTCACTCACTTCCTGTTAATATTTATCTGGAAAAAAACGCATGTATTCAGTGTACATTATTTTTTAATAGTTCCCAGAGCTGCACAGTAATTCTGATTTAATTAGTTGTAGAAATGCATAAAGATTGTGGAAGCAAATGAGGGGTGTGTCAAGTATCTAGCTATCTAAAATGTCAGTCATAAAATAATTTTAGTAGTTTGCTCCATCTTTGTATCAACAATATTCTTTCCTGGGAGAAAAGATACTGGGAGCCAGATAGAGGAGATGAAGGAGATAAAGAGCATGACATCAGATGGTACCGTTGTGTCCTCTCGTATAGCTCTGCCACTGTTTGTTAGATCAGAGCAGAGTTTCTCAGTGTGAAACCCGACAATGTTCAAAAAAGATCACAAAATGATAAAGAAGTAACATTGGTCAAAAAGAAGCAGAGCAGAGAGAGTGTCATGTTTCTGAAAACGTGCTCAATCACCTTGAAAGCTGAGGAACCCTGCAGTGATGATTCTCCACGACGTTATTCTGAGACCGGTGGGACTTCATACCGTTTTGTTCAGAAAACCCAGTACCCTATGCTGTCCTGCCCCAGATTGTAGCGACACTGCCACAAATTAAAGCTACGAGCCAGAAACCCGTTCATCAATGTCAGCTACCGTAGAAGACAATTTCCTTTTACACTGTTATAATATGAAATTTACAGCTGATCCCGCAATATGAATTACACGACAAAGGAAAGGTTTACTTTTACCTGAGGTGGCTTTCTCTACCGCTTTGCAGGAGCAGCAAACGGCTGCATGGCCCAGCATGCGCCGGCCCCGCCCCTCCAACAGCCGCCCGGGCACACCTGGGACGAGCACCAGGTACGGCTGGGGGGGGACAGGGAATCCTTTCCTGCACAGCAGCAGGGGTAAGCTTACACGAGTTCGCTTACCGCATTCCATTGTAACTCCTTTAAAAAGGACTTTACAAAGGAGCGGTAACTCCCGTTCTGAATTTTGTGTGGTTGTAGAAAATGGGTTCTATTTGTGAACTGGCTAAGTCCTCAGTCTGGAAAAGTCTCACGTTTTCTGTGGAGGAGACTAACCAACCAGCATTAATGAGACTAGATCTAAATTAAGTATATTGTTACGTTCCTTATTGTACACATGAAAAATACCATAGCTAGTGTTATTTATCAGAGAATCAAACTATCTGCAAGAACTCCTGCCACTGCCTTGAAGTGGGACAGCTCTCTACATTGAGCTCATACTGCAGCATCATTAACTGCTTTCTTTCAATGATGCTGAAATTCCAAAGCAGACTAACCCAATATGTCTGAACTCTGGTGTTCCACTAGTGTCCAAAATAATCTATGAAGAAAGGCTGAGAGGGCTGGGGCTGTTCAGCCTGCAGAAGGCTCAGGGGAGAGCTTCCTGCAGCCTTTCAGTACTTAAAGAAGGCTTCTAAGAAAGATGGGAACAAACTTTTCAGTAGGGCCTGTAGTGATAGGACAGGGGTTAACAGTTTAAAACTAAAAAGGCTGAATTAGACTAGATATAAGGAAGAAATTTTTTACAGTGAGGGTGGCCAAATACTGGCACAGGAGGCCCGGAGAGGTCCCTATCCCTGGAAAAATTCCAGGTCAGTTTTGGCCTTGGCTCTGAGCAATCTGATAAAGCTGAAATCATAGAATCATTGAATGGTTTGGGTTGGACATCCCTGCTTATTGCAGGGGGGAATTGGTCTAGATCACCACCACAGTGATCAATCCCTTCCAGCCCAAACTATTAGCTCAGTGTGTTTGAGCATGGTGCTATAATAGCACCAGGGTTGTGAGTTTGATCCCCATATGGGCCATTCACTTGAGAGCTGGATTTGATGGTCTCCATGGGTCACTTCCAGCTCAGAATAGTCTGTGGTTCTATGTTAACTCCTCTGAGGATTTAAGTAGCCATACATGTATTTTAGCATAACCAAAAATGGCTTTTAAATGCATCTTACACAAAGCAATCCTGTCTTTTATTTTGGGCACTAAAACTACCTCTGTAAGCCAGGCCAAGTTTAAATCAATGATACAAAGTTGAACCTTTGGGATAGTTTTATATGTAATTACATTTGTTTAAAATAAATATAAAAGAGTTTGCATGGGTTTGAGAATATGTTTAAACACTTTATTGGAAATATCACACAAAGGAAGAAGTGATGAAAGACATTCATCCAGTTATTAAACTTTAAAAGAGAAGGACTTTCCTGCTGTAGGAAGCATAGTCTTAAAAAGCAGATGATGTCTCTGCTGACATTATCTTGAAAATATTGCACAGAACAACCTGATTTAGCCTTTAAAAGTAGGATAAAGTTGTCAATAAACAACCATAGATATACTTTTAGATATAATACAGAAACATTAGAAAAGTTAAGAAACAGTCCATTTGTATAAAATATAAACTATGCCAACCTAATAGATTATTCTTATATTATTCACGCTAAACACACTGTCATATATACACACATGCTCTGCATTTATTTTTTTTAATAAAAGTACTGAAAAATTAATTCAGGGCATACATTATATACTTTAATTTCAATTTATTCATACATTCAAGTAGTTGACGTTATAGAGCTCAGCTTTGTGCATTAAAAGGTCTAAGTTCTTCTAAAAGTATGTCATAGCACTCTCTCCCTAGCCCTCATGCACAAACCGTCAATGGATCAACTCAGCTTACAGTCTTCCACTTCCCTGCAAACAGGCGGCTGGTAAGTCCCAGGTATCTTAACCATCACCTCTCTGAAGTGGAAAGACTTTTGAAAACCTGTACAAATACTTTGTGTGTAGCTGCAAAAACAATACAGAAAGGATGTAGATTCACCCTGGTGAATTGGCAATCGTTTTACAGTCTAAAACTTCCTTTATATAATTATATGCAATTGGGCCTAAATTGGCCAAGCATTTATCTGTGTCTTCAGCACTCACATCACACAGTAAAATCATTCATGACCTCAGACTGTGAAGGAATGCAATGTATTAAACTAGCATTGCCCCTCTTGTGGTAGTTATGTAGGAACTTGGCTCTGCTACTCAATAAAAAGTATTCTGCTGCAAGAATGTAAATAGGTGTATTGTGGGTGTTAGTTTTGGACAGATTTCTCATCATTCTTAATCCAAACTCCTCCAAAGCATAAGTACAACGTGTTTATCCTTACAGTGCATTTGGTAGAGCTACAGGTGCACACTTACTCCTCAGAATTATAGTCATCCAAGACAAAGTAAAAAACTGAAGGCAATGGCACTTTTTTGCTAACAAAGCAGTTGCTTCATTCATGGTTTCTTAAGTAAATTTGACTAGAAAAGGAGACTGAGCTAAAATTGTATTTCAAATGCAACTGAACTTACTTTTCTAATTAAAATTCAGAGCACACAGAATCATGACTGATTTTAAGTAAAAGCACTGTATTGTTTTCACTGATTTTACTGGTTATCTGTCACATCATTCTAAAAAGATGCAATAAATCTGAAGAATGCTTGACATATTTTATTATAAATGGTCATCAATACCAAACCAAATTAATCTTTCTAAATATCTACAAGAAGCACAAGGGCAGGTTAAAAAACATTCTCTAGCATGAGCAGAGGACTTGTGGATTAGTTTTTACTTTCTATGGGCCTGTTCTTAGAGAAGAAATAATTTTAGAAGGCTTTTTTTAGTCCAGTAAATCTGGAATAATCTAACTGTACTGTGGTTTAATGCTAATTTAACTGAAAACTGAAACTAGTGCAAGTGCAAGGCTTTTGAAACTATTTCAAAAGTCCCAAATCTTTCATATATTTTTTGTGTATTGTTCATCTACCTCAGAATCAGCATCCGTACTGAACAAGTTGTAAAGAGTTCACTCCTGTCCACACTGAAGAGCTGCTCTGTCCCAAGTCCAGGTAAAAGCACATTACAGATTTCCTTCTCCTACAACTGTTCAAAGGATTTTGTACCTTGCTAGCTCCTACCTTTCCTGCAATCCTAAACGATGCAAGCACACAATCTCAAAGAACGGTCCCAGCTGCTGCTATTCTTATCAAGAAATTAATCCAGGACTGCCAGTAGAAAGCCTCTCAGCAAATACAAATAGGTTTGACCATTACAGACAAATGTCATTATGTAACATAGTAATCTGTCACCACATTCATCAGATGAGGTTATGCTCTCTTTATGCTTTGAGAACAAAACAATGCCTGTTTGATCTCTGTGTGTGTCTGCTGGAGTGGAGGGGTAAGGTTGTCAGAGAGAAATTACTGGCCTAGTGGTTGAGTACTCTTGGTTATTATTTGCTAAACAGGATCTCCCTTGTCCATCTGCTATTTCTTTTGTCCTATGCTCAACAGAGAAGTGAAACTGAAGGTGCTATCTTTTGAAGTTTTACCTGCATTTTAAGATTGAACACCTTCATAGCAGAATCACTACATAAAATTGTCCCCAGCCTTACAGAAGCAGGAGAAGCAAATTTGCTTCCTGTGATCATTAAACATAAAAATCCTAGAAATCCAATCTACTACTAGCACCAAAATGACAGTATTTGCCTTTGCCAATGTCTTTTTGTATTTTTCAAACCTACATCTATATTACTGACATGGTGATATAATCAACACTTCAGGGCGCTGCTCAGCAATACTTCAGTCAGCCAGCCACACAGCTGAATGTAAGCAAAGGAATAGTAAAAATCAAGAAATACTGCATTCTGTTTTCAAAATGTCACTCTTCCCATTAGCATGCTGTACTTGACCCTTCTGGCTGGAGAGGTGTTGATGGTTTTATTCAAAACATCGTAGATGACTGTACAGAGACTGGACATAGGTGAAGACACACATGGGATCCGGCTTGTGCCCCATCACCATCATGTCTTCCACTTCTATCAGACGGTCACAGTGAGCCATTTTCCTGTATTAACAATGAAACAGATACAGTGAATAAAGAGTTTCATAACCGCTTCCAAGATTCATATGATGCTCTGACTTGAGCATCATTGAAACATTTAAGAAATCCTGAGGTTTATTGGCAGCATTTCATTTCACAATGAATTGAGCAGGGTCAGGCTGGACATTGCTATTTTTATGACCATGGAATATTCCTGTTCTTTCTCTCTCTTGCTTTATCCTGGGATCTGATCTAGAGTTCTGGAGGGGCAGGGCTTTTTTCACTATCACTCACACTCATTTTATCTGTAGCAAGTAGCCCAATCTCACACTACTCTGCACATGTCTCAGTTTTGGTTAATATATAGGGAGTTCCAAAAGAATGGAAAAACTCAGGAAAAGATGAGATGTGCTGATGAAGGCCTATGTGGCTGTGAATTGTTTGTTCTCCACCACCCCCATATCTTCAAGATGTGAGTGATCTGGACCAGCAGAAAGGATCTGCAGGGGTTTAAGATGAAAAATCACAAGGGCAGGAATCAATTTTATTGGCACAGCTAGTACTGGGGTGAACAGCAATAACTGAGAAAATAGCCTTTACTGGCACTTGAATAAATCAGTTTAAGGACAATAATATCTATGAACAGTAATTTCTGTAGATACCTCTCACCTAATGCTTCCTAGTGCTGTGTTTGTGTTGTCTTTTGGTCTCCTTAAAACTTACTGTTTACATAAACTGAGGTAGAAGAACACTGAAGCTTTCCTTTGAGAGTTAGAGAGTTTTCTAGAGATCAATCATCTAAAAGTATCACAACTCACTGACAAGCAACAATTTTTTTTTTTATATATTCATATACGTGTACTTATAAAGATACTTGTAATTCCCAAACTAATTCCTTTGCTAGAGGCTGTAATAAGGAGAAATAACATTATGTGAAGAAATTTTGAAAGACTTTCTGAATGGCCAATGGCAAATCCAGTTCTTTAAGTTACCACATTAGCCATGTATTCCTACTGCCTGTTATCATTTGAAAAAAGTGTACCAAACCGAGCTGCATACCACATGGAGAGGTCTTACCGTAAGAATCATGTTGATATCAGCTCAAAAAAGCCATTATTTCATACTGGCAAGTTCACATTCATAATGACTTTAACAAACAAGTTAGCATTTAATTGCCTGCTATACGGCATAAAAAAGAATCTGGATAATATGACTGAGGGTATTAGCTCTGCCTGTTTACAGAAATGCAGTTAACTGGTTGAGATACTGAGAAGCTCTCAACCTTGATCTCCTTCCATTGAATTACACCTTCATTCTTTTTCAAGCAAAACAAGGTGCAGTCAGAAGTGAAGTCTCCCATATGCATCTTCTATGCGTTCTCTCTGCAGAGCATTATTATCCTTTTTTTTTCACATGACACATGCAACCTAGTGATACTGATGCCTTAAATTTTAACTTTCATATTATCCCGATTCTATGCTGCATTAGCATATAACTCTAAACTCCATATAAAATGTTAGTAAGTTCTCCTCACAGTTTAGACAAAACAATCCCTTTCCAGCCCGAGAACCAAGGACAACATTACAGCTTCACACCCCAAAAGTGTAAACAACAGAGAACTGAGGAGAGCAATCTGGGAGGATGGGAATTCATAACCTGAAGCTGTAATTGGACAAATAACCCAAACATGTAAGTGGACCAAAACTTAAAAAACTGTGAAAACATGTGATCCGTCATCCATCTTAGGTGTGACCTCAGCCAGGCTCTTGTTCTGCCCAAGGTGTGTCCTTTGAAGGCCTTTATAATAAATACCTACTTTACTCCTTTAACACTGTCTAGCCTCTGTTCTAGGTAGCCTCTCAAGGCATCAATACAGTGTCTAAAAGAATAATAATTAAACTCTTCACTGCTGCTCAGGTGCATTAGACTTGAACTAGAAGCACTTCACAGAGAGCTAATGTACTCACTCAGCTGTTGTGAAGGCCAACTCAAAGTTCTGCTTGCGATTAGCTGGGTCAAGCTTATTATAATCAAAAGCTTCAGGAAAGAAAGAATGCACAAGAGCACAGAATGCCATCCCATCATTCCAGCTTGAGGAGAAATTCTGGAGATCAATGTGCTGTCATGATGAAAAAATACACATGTTAATGCAGCACAGGGGAATGAATAAGAGCATCTGCTTTTGTTCAGTGCAGTTTTCTATCCTTCTTTTCCACCAGCAAGAGCACAGGCTTTAGTTTTTCTTCTCATCTTTGTATACCCATTTCATTGTTGACATTCTGGGAAAAAAATGACACACTCAGCAATGAAAGCTTTTTGCCTGAAATACCCAGATGCAAAGCAGACACATAGCCATGATCCAAACCCCACTGAAAATACTGTGAAGAATCTCATCAACGTCTGTGAGCTCTGGATCAGGCCTGATGCAGCAGCTCAGTATCTGTGGAAATTAAGGACACTGCTAATATATAACCATAATATCACCATACACAGGATTTAAAATCAAAGGACAGTTAATTTTGTGGCTGTGAATAACACTAGATAAAGACTATACTTGCTTGCTTTGCCCAATGCATTATCTTTTTTTCACACGGATAGGTAGAAATATAAGAAAAATCATACCTACTGCATAAACAAATTCTTACTTTTACTTTCAAATGCCACAGTGAAAAGAAACATATTTGTGCTCTTGTCTCATGCTGCTTTCCCATCATAAAATTCAAGCCCCAGCTTTTCTGGTAAGCAAGTAACCGTAACTTTAATTAGTTCTGTTTATTCAGACTATAATGGACAGTTTAGCATAATAATTATATACATTTAGTAACACTGAAAAACATACTGCACACACAAAAAAATCCCTAGGGAAGAAACGTTCTATATTTCTTTGACAATTGCAGTTTAAGGCCAGGTAAAATGAATGAAATTTCTGTATTCTTTTAGTTGCACTGATGCTACCTCATAAAAACTTACTCACAGTGTGATTCAAACTTGACCATTTAGTACAAATTCATTTGTCAAATACTAATAGAGTACTTTGGTCTTCATGTAAGTTGTCATGTACAATGTCAATGTAAAAATTACAGCCTGCAACTAAGGAAAAAAAAAGTCTGAGTGTATACTGAAATTTATATCCACAAGCACAAAAAGGTAGGCTCTCAGAAAAACACTAATGCATTGCTTTAACAGACATACACAATCTCATTCATGCAATCTGTCTTGAAGTGCTGCCTATGCAAGCCATGTTTGTGTTACCCACACAAAAATTGATGACCTTGAGGAAGTTAACTCATTCTCTAGCACATTTTACATTCACCTTTTGAGCATGGATTTTGGCAAATTCTCCTGAAAAAAAAAGAGAGAGATGGAAGTGCTAGCACATCTTCACCTTGTATCCTATGGTTTTTGAGCGACACCAGTCTAACAGAATTTGTTTAATGCTGCTAGCGCTGGCAACCCCAAAACTCAGCGACCTCTTCAGCTTAGCTCTGGATTCTCCTTTTCCTCTGGAAAATGAACAGAGACCAGATTAAATTACATTCTAGAAAAACTTAAACCTACTTGTCAGGAACATCTATGCAACTTTGCCCAGGTCAGCCCCTATCCAGGTGATACTTGCAAAACATGTTGCTGAAACCTCAACTTGTTGGTCCTGCAAGAAAAACTAATTTTTATTAAACTAAAGCCAAGCCCTCTTTTATTTTAATCATACTCCCATCATACTTTTGATCCTCAGTGAATGGCAACAGAAAGTCTCTATATTCACAGTCTCCTGTAATGATGGAGATGGCAGCTTTCACGGAACTCTCTCCTGATAAAAGGCACCTGCTGCTTCAGCTGAACAGCTCCAAAGGCAAAGTAATCTGTAGCTGTGAATTTCCAAGGCTTGGTCTCTAAAGTCAGTGAACCTTTAAGTGACCTCATATTGTCCCTTAGCTTCGAATCCTAAACTGAGAGAGTTCTCCTACCCAGCTGTACTCTGCTGGTAATAACTGACAAATTAGTTTCCCATTAACAAACCGTTCTGGAGACAAGGACTGTGACATACTTTCCATCATCATGTTCAAGTTTCTCGAAAAGCGCTTTCCTAGCCTGCGGTCCTGTAGTCCTCGGGAGTGTCTGAGACCGCACCAATTCTCGCCTCCTTTCGACTTGGTGATGTACAGCAGGAGGAGGCGAATGGGAGCTGGGGGTCACATCACAGTAACTGTTAATGGCACTGGAGAAACGTAACATGAAAAGTACGTGGTAAACAACAGTAACCCTCTTCAGTGACAAGAGCCAGCATAAAGGTTGAACTGTTGTCTCTAAACCTTCCAAAAGATCCATTTCAAGAACACACGAATGAGTCAAAAGCAATTTTAATCAAAGTAAAATTATTATTGACACACAGCAGCATTTAAGTATAGAAGCCCCTAAGGCACTGTTACAAATAAGACAAAGCTGGACAAGCTACAGGCACTTTGTAGCACTAAGCAGAACAACAACTAAAAACCTTCAAGGAAAAAGGACAAAAAAACCCATTGTGGCCACACAGGTGTGCTAAATCCCTTAGATTTCCAACTTCAGGGTTCTTGGAGGCTGTGACATTTAAAAAATGAAACTTGAAAAGTCAGGAAGTACTTTTGAATTTTTTACTTACAGTGCACAGAATTCTGAGCTTCTATCAGTGTTGCTTTACTGACTGCAAGCTGGTAATTTGATGGGGAAATATAGGATTATGTTCTTATTTGTATTTGTTTGAGCCATATACTGCTTCATCAGCATTAATGAAGTAAGCCAAACATTACATTTGGAAATATGCCCTATCACAGAGATGGGGAAACAGGCAAAGAACAATGACATCAGTGTCACATGTTAATTTCTGATACAGATGGAGATCAGGTATGACAGTAGGTATTCTAGGGTATCATGACTCAAATACAGAAGTGCTGATGTTGGAACTACCTTGGAAGAAATGTAATGCCTAATTTGGGATTGTTTTCAAGGCGGATACATTCCTAATTTATAGATTTAAACTTTTTTCTCTCCCACTTTTTTCTTGATGGATATTTTGCATGCTAAGGATGTCTGGATATGCCAGAAGTAATTGTGATACCATGTAATCCTCTACTAAGCAACTGCAGCTCTTGAGTTAACAAAGAATATGTAGTAGTCCTCAGCAAGGCATTTATCTACAAATTAAACTCTAGGCTAGCCAAACTAAGGATACTTGATGGCAATTACATGTTGGTTTCTAAAAATAAGCCCAAAGTACTAATTTCAACACAGATCAATATTTTTATAACTCTTTGCAAAGGACCTGACAACTTCCTCCTCCTAACAAAGTTAGGTCTACTTGAAACTGCTCTATAAAATTTTGTCCTTTCTCATCTCTGTTCCACTTAGCCCAGAGGAAAGCTCACAGCTTTTAACGGGCTTAAAATACAGCACAGTGACTCATTTGTTCTTTGGTGCACTGATGGGGCAGCCTGAAGAAGCCTCTCCCCAAAAAAGAGCCAGATGTGCAAAAGCATATCCAAAGATGCAGTCACAGGTGTGATGTTGACGTACAGCCAGATGTCTCGTGAAAAGAAAGGTGTGAGGATTAACCAGAATAGGGCCCTGATACAGGAATCAGAGGCACAAAAGAGCAAGTTGTGCAGGGGGTTTAGGGGGAATGAATGGTCCTTAAACCAGACATATAGCATGATATATACAGCAGGTTGCTGATTTCCCATGAGAAGTAAAATCAATAAATAACCTGGCACATTTCACCTGAGAACAGGGTCTGTATATAAGCACTGCTGTGTTGAATGAAAATTACTACATACAGTACATCACTAGGATGGTTTTAGTACAGATAGTGTGATTATTCCAGTAGCCATCGATTGGTTATTCCATGAAAATAAGGTGGTTAAGAGGAATATGCCCATTTACATGTTGATGGACATGGTACATACACTAAATGAACTACCTAATGTAGAGATTATAGGGAAAGTAGATTAATGTACAATTATACATCAAACGCTTAAAATACAGCATCTGTGACTCACTTGTTTTCCAAGCCAGCAGAACGCCTGTCCCTTGAGACTCTATTGACTACAACAGCCTAACAGAATGTCATGAAAAATGCATACCTTTCACCAGTTTTGGCTCCACTACGCAGCCCGTGGTTCACAGTTGAGACAGACCTGGTGACAGAAGTCGCATTCTCTATATAAAACCAGAAAAGATGTATTAGTGCAGAAACTTCCCTTATGTGCTTTCAAATAGAAACTTTCCTCATGTGCTTTCCTGATGGATAGATAGGCATTGATTTTTAGTCACCACACTGTAAAGCTGCAGGCCTCTAATTTCCACATGAGCTAATAAGATGGGGAAGGATTTTCCTCTGCAAAATTGTTGCACTGCAGCGAGCATAGTGTAAGCATACCAGAAAGGACTATGAGAGGATGTCTTTGATAAAACTGCACTCAGAAGGTCAGATCACTTCAGGCCCTTGTGCAGACCTCAGAGGAGGGCACACTTGCCACTGACATTTCAGTTATAGGAAAACGTGGTGCTTGAAAAAGTCATTCTAGCAGACAAGCTCTGGGGAGTTTAATGTAATTGAGTGCATAATTTGAATTATCTCATTTCTACCAGGAAGCCATTTTAGTTTGCAAAGTAAGAAAAGACTCAAAGTTGCAAATGTGGCTTAAAACCAACTTTGCATCTTTCTCCCTCCACCCCTGAGGTTCTACATTTTGTTCTTTGCCTCAGCTTTGGACTCCATCTATACTGTATAAATGCAAAACAGTGGAGTGTCTCGTCCAGTTTTAACATACTAAAGCCAAAACTTGTTGCATAAACCAGCAACTAATTTCTTGAACACTCCTGTCACAAAGGACTGGCATCTCAGAAGCAATCCAACCTGATCACTGTCTAAGTCACTCTCTGAAAATGCAGAATTCTCCCCTCTTATAGAAGTGATCCAAATGAACTACACTTCTCATGTAAAACTCACTGGTAGATGCCAGCACACAGCTGTGACAAATCTGTGACCGCTAACAATTGCCAGATATTTATGCAGATTTGAAATGCATGCAGATGAGGAGGAGTGTGATCCTTATTCTGGAAGGACTACATATTTTGCTAAATAAATTGACACTTGAGACCACTGTGAAGTGCCAGTACATTGTGCAGACACTAACAACTTGGTGACAGCAATCAGAGGTACTTTTGGAGAGAGCTCAACTCATCTATTTCAACTGAAATTAGAAATCCTTAAAGCATTTTGTCCCTTGCCAAAGTCATACTACAAAGCAGACTCCTTACTTCTATCTTGCTCAAATAACCTGCTTCAGTACACAAAGGTGGGCACACCACTTTACAACTGCCACTACCTTGTGTACATTCACGGTTTCCACTTGATCAGCTGAAATCTTCACTGCTCAAGCTGTCTGCCTGCCAGCCACACTTTTCTGGCACCTATGGCTTCCACTGCAGAAATTCCCCCAAAGAGCATGGAATCACTCACAATTTCTGTTGCATAAGGGCATGCACACAGGAACACTCACCTCCAGTGGCAGATGAATCCATTGTTTTCATTGTAATTGAATTCCAGTCTTTCACTGTATCAACACAAAAAAAGACAAAGGAAGCATTTGCTACATTCTCAGCTTTAGTAAGATAAAAATTGAAAGAATAATCTGCAAATAATCCCTATCTCTTGCTAGTAATCCCATCTGGTGTCCTTCTGTAATTTCTGACTGATATATATAGCCCAATTTGTAAGTGTCACAGCCAAGGATGAATGGCTTCAATGTGAATTTTTTTTTTTAAACTGAGTTTTAATATAACAAAGATTCTGAAATCACTGATGTGTGTATGTGTCAGACTGCTGTCAGTCATTCCTTCCCCCAAAAAGACTATGGGAACCTGTTAGCCAAATATCTGCCTAACTTCTCACAGGGCCTCCAGTCTTAAAGCACTAAAAATATCTACAAATTTCATGAAAATAGATGGCATGTTTAAGAGATTCAGCAACTTACTGAATTCAGTAACTTTGCCGTAAGATATGCTTCACTAAAAGCTCAACCACATTAGGCACAAAAATTCCCTGCAGATGTGCCATTACAGCCAAAAGCTCCAGCTAGGACCCACAGTATTCCAAACTGGAGCGTCCCACAATGGAATATGTAGCCAAAGAAGCAAGGTTTTATAGTTACCACTAGGTCACAGGACAATACTCATAGCACCAGTTGAAGAAAGGAAACAGGATGCAACTTCAGCAAGTTATTCTTCTCTCTTTTACCTGGCTGGTTGGAAGATTTTACTCCCATGGTATTTGTGCTCTTGCTCTGTCCCAGCAGGCAAGAAGATGTATTAGTTGTTCCTGTTGGACAGATGTTCTCTCCTGAAAACTTCTCAGATGTCCTGGTTACTGCAGTAACGGGAAGGTGGGGCATCTGTAAGGTGACTGCAGGAGCATGGGCTTCAGGGGAAGAAGATTCTGACTTCTGAAAACAGGTCAGTTCACAGGTGACTTTTGCCTGATCTGAATGACAAATGGGAAAGAGTATGTGAATTCGTATGCAGGTTTGTAACTTTGTAATAATGTCCATGCAACAACTTTTTTTCACAAGTCATCTGGCTTATTCCCCCATGAAACATTGCATCATTTATGTAGCAGAAACAACCCTAGTGCAAATGATCCTTGCAGCGACCACACTTAGTGTACGTGAATCTCAGCAGGAACAATGTCTTCAGATCATTAATATACTAGGATTTGCATTTGGTAAGCTTCTCCTCCTCTGTGCAGCCCTCAATCCCAATCTCCTGGCCTGGTTAAGGAAGCAGCATTTCTGGTTTTTTAATGGTTTTATGAAACACTGTATGACTTTCTCTAAGGTGGAGACATTAAGGCCTTCCTCCACTGAAGGATGATGGAAGTGTACGGGTGACTTCCAAGATGTTTTGGCATGCAAGACTACAATGGCACCCAGCATAGCAGGCCTTATTGTTCCTGTCTCAAGTAAGTTAAACTCCTAATTATGAAATAAAGGATTGGTGCCAAAGGACAATATCCATCCTGAAACTATAGCAGATTCTTACCCTTCCAAAATGTGAGACTTGCTCTATGACTGCCAAGATCAGGTATTTTACAAGCACTGTTACTTCATTTCATGCTCTTTTCCTACCTGATGATGAAGATCGATGCCCATTTTCAATGATGGAAGAACTAAAAACTCTTCTGAACTCAGGTTTCTGGCGGTCATCTAGGTCTACGCTCTGTCAGAACAGACAACGGGCATGACAACTAAATTTCAAACAGCAGCAAAAGTGAGAAGAATACCCAGAAACTCTTACCAAGAACAGGTCTTCCTTGTGCAAGCGACCACAAAATAAGAAGGGAACAATTATCTAACCCCAGGAGCTGAGCCTGCAAATGAAGCATCAGCAATGCATAACTTAGTCTTCTCACGCTTGTCATTAACAGACCCCGAGCACCTAGGAGGTGTTGTCTTTTGTTAGATAAAGGTATCACCATCCACTGTGATGTGGATGTAACATGTAACAGTGGAGAAATTGATAGAGATTGCATGGAATAATGCTCTGCACTTTTCTATTTGCTGCAGAAAGAAATTACACTAAGAAAACATTGTACAAGCATTACAAAGTAAATCCAGTCCTAGGACATTACAGCTATATTATAATCTCTAACTTCTGTGAGGATAGCTTTTTACTGGGAAAAGCATAAATTCTCCTCATAATGTCTGTCTATATAATTCCAGAAAAATCAGCCAGGATTTTTTTTTCCTGGGTTTAGAAGGAAGTTGTGGGTTTGGGTTTTGTTTGATTGGGTTTCTTGGGGGGAGGTGTGAAGGGGCATGTTAAACCCTGAGGAACTATGCAATTTTTGGCTGCGTAACTTGAAGAAGAAACTGCTTCACAGATACATGACTAAGTTAAGTTTTCAAGAAGCAGCAGCTACAAGAGAGAAATTCCCCAACACATAGTCCACAAGAGGCTTCACTGATTGCATAGTTGTGTCCAGATGCTTTAATTTCTGGAAAAAAAACCCCTATTTTGAAATTTTTATATTTATCAAGAAAAAGGTACTGTGCATGAATAAACTCAGCTATCACTAGCTGCTAGGACTGAGAAAATTACAACAAATGCTAATTACAGAAAACACACAGAATCAGGGGTTCAGAACTTTTATTGCTGCATTTAGTGCAACTGAGGTGCCAGTCAACAACTATTGTCCATATCCAGAGCCAAATGTAAAGCATAGCTAATGCAGCTCCCTAGAATGTACCCATAATATACAGTTAGAACTGTTTAGCCATTCACGTTAGCCATTATGACCTGAATGTGAAGAATGCCTGTGTAGGCTGTAAACATGAATCTACTTTTATAAGCTGGGGAGGTGTGGGTGAGTAAAACTGCCAAATGACATGGTCATTGCAAAGGTCACGTTGCATTCTTCACATTGTACTGGCTTTCCAATGCAATGACAAGCCCTGCATTACCTTATTTCATGCAAATCCGACTGCTACAGTTTGGCTAACAGTGCCAAAGAAGAAACTGATACCAGGATGGAGGATGGGGAAGAAGGCCCATGTGCTGACAGAACAGTGGGTGGTGGATTTGGGATCAGATTCTGATGTGCATTTAGTAGTGTCAGGCTGAAATACTTTCAAAATGCACTTTGGAGATGCCAAGCTTCTGACAAACCCATGTGTTTAGCAATACTACTTCTGTCAGTGCTGGTTACATAGATTATAAATAGCAGAGGGTGACTACATATATCTGGTCTTAATAATAAGTACTCATTTGTACAACTCATGTGACAACAACACGATGAAGAACTGGTGAATTTGAAGAAAAGAAAGTTAACACTAATATTTTGGATGCCTTATCCAAGCTTGCTTGTAGAACTAACCTCTGTGTAGCTCAGAGGTCTCCATGTAATGGAGGGTGTTAATACTTTCCACAGTTGTAGGGCTGCTGGAATTCCTTCTTTGCTGCAAAGAAGTTACACTTTGGAGATCCATAACAGGAAGCTGCAATTATCGCAAACCAGTAGCAAAAATTCCAACACATTGAGAAAAAATAAGCAACAGATCATAAGATTAGGAAAAAAAAAGAAATACAATTGTTATTTCCTCTAAGGTGCATGTCTGTTATGTCTTCAAGATTTTGTCCGGAACTCAGTCAAATTCTAAGAGAAGGACAGACACAAATGATATTGCTCTCTCTCAAATGAGAGATTTCAATCATTCAGTGTCTTTCACAAAACCACCAACTACCACAATGGTCACAATACAAATCACTGGCTCTAGAAATGCTGTTTATCTAGAAGTACACCTCCTTCTTCTTACATATGACAGGTGAAACTGACGCTTCACTTTGATGAACAGTAACATCGCCACTGACTGCCAGAAAGATTCCACACTGTTCCTTGCATATACAGAGATCACTGATACATCAGCTAAACCAACAGACTTCCTTTATCAAACACAGGAGTTAAGATAGTTTAAAATAGAGTATGTAATGCCAGGCAATTGCTGGATCATGTAATCTCCCTTTTGTTATAGAACAGTTTGGGTTGGAAGGGATAGTAAAGATCATCTTGTTTCAACCCTTTGCCATGCACAGGGATTCCACGCATTAGATCAGGTTGCTCAGCAGCCCATCCAACCTGGCCTCAAACACTGACAGGAATGGGGCATCCACAACTTCCCTGGGCAACATATGCTTCACCGCCCTCTGAGCGAGCAGTTTCTTCCTCATAACTCATTTAAACCTGCCCTCTTTCAGTTTAAAACCATTGGCCCTTGTCCTGCTGCTATCTGCCCTTACAGAAACAAGTCCCTCACACTACTTTTTTTAAGTATTCGAGACCGCAATAAGGTCTTCCTGAAGCCTTCTCTTATCCAGAAGAGAACTGAACAACCCCTGGGGGCTGAATAACCCTAGCTCCCTCAGCCCATTTTTTCTGGAAATACATAGATCATTATGTACACCCAAGTCATGCCTTAAAGCAGTTACTCACAGATTGACTAGCTGCTTGGTGCCATCAGGTCACCAGGGAGAGATACCAATAGGTGATACCCATTTAGACCTTTATAGGTGGTCATAGCCAGCTATCTCTCTGCAGCTTTGATCACTGCAGGCAGATTCTCTGCAGCCAACTGTCTGTCCAAGTTATACAGAAACTCTTCTGACAGTTATAAAACAGAATACCCTTAAAGTATTTTTAGTCCTTCCTCTTAACAAAGACATCATGCTCAATCACAAAACCTACGGAAATATAGTAAGTTATATAAAGCTCCTGCCAAAATTAACATCAGATCAACAAAAAAAAGATCAAAACTTTTCCTTTGTAAATGCTCAGTAGTGCAGGTATGGCTCCAGGATCCAGATCTTTGAAACTAACTCTTCAAATAGCCCCTATTTTCCACCTTTGTGAAAGCAGCTCTCAAGATTCTGGCCTGGTTAAGAGAGCCGAGTTGAAATCTGGTATCAAAATAACAGAAAGACTCACCTCCAAGTCAGAGCAGCTAACAGCCATTTAAAATTCCACCTAAACCAGCATTTAAGATATGCTGTACACCAGCTTTCAAGGACATCACAGCAGAAATGGCCCAGATTATAATTAAAAGGAGATTTGTGTCTTTACTTTTGAGCTCTGCTTGGAACTCCCTGGATTCATTTTTTTCCCCAATGAAATTACAATGCAAAATAATTAGCAATATTAGAAAATAATGGTTCAGATACCAAAGATGCTCAGAATCTCCGGTATCCAATTAATGCTGCATCGACTGCACAGAAAAAGGAACTCAACCAATAAATTTTTTCAGGAGCAAAAGAACACATCTTGATTTGCTACTATTTCCAGGTCAGTATTATTTGTGTCTCGTATCTCGCACTCATAGAAATACTAACGAAGACTAGAAGTGTCAACTAGAAGTTTTATAACAGGTACTCGTGTATCTGAAAACATATACAGTGCCATTTATAGCATTCTGTTCCAAATGCTTTGGTCACATAACCAGAAACTGGAATCCACTGAAGAAACAGTGCTCATTACAGAGAATCTGGGTGACTGGCACAGCAAGCAAGGCTTGCTCTTTCACCATTTGTGTGCAGCCACATCAGAACCTGACCCACAAATTCATGTTTTCAGTGCACAAATTTGGTGTGTATAGCTGTATCTGCACCTCCCATAGTTCTCAGTACTGAAATTTCTTTTCGGTCAGCTCTGCTAACTTGGGAACTTCTCCAACCTAAATTGCTGGGAGGGCACTGAAGAATGATCAGCACTTAAGTAGATCTTCCCTGAGCCCTCAAAGCAAAGCAGGAAGGTTTCCATCCAAACAAAAGCTCACACTGTACTTTAACACAGACGGATGCCTAAAGCTGGAAATTACCGTAATATTGATGCAAGACTCTTCACAAAGTGTGAGGCACACACCACAACACAGACAGTGGTAATGGAGCAGGTGAAATGGAGTGAGGAACCACAATTCCTTGCCCCTTCTGTATCACTCAGCTTACTCCTATTCCCTGCAATACAAGCAAGTGTGGATAGCTCCACAGAACAAAAAGGAACCAGTCTGCAAATTGTATGGTTGCTCCTTACCTTTGTCACATGGGGGAAAATGCAGCAGTTGCTACAATGCATCAAGCAGCAATTTTACCTTTTCATTTGCCCAGAGGTCAGAAGCCCAGTGCCCCCATTTACAGGTCAGTAGGAATGAAGAGGGCTGGGATGCAATACAAACTGCTCATTCCCACCAATTCTAGTGAATTTAATTTCCAAGCTTTTCTTTTTCAACCCTAAGCCTGGATAGACCACAGAACAGGTTTTTAAGCTTCAGCAGTCTTCAACCCTGTTCAAGACATGCTTAACTAAGAGGATGTGAAACAGTCTGTCACCCATGAAAGCTAAGTCGCTGGTACCCCAGTTTTATGTGACTGAATCACACAGCGTATTGTTGGGTTGCGCTCTCTTGGCGTCAAGGATTGCACAGGAGCTCTCAACTCTTCTCACAGAGACAGACACAGAAAAAGGATTACAAAAAATATCTCTGTACCAGATGAGCTTTCCACTAACTGGGATTTCTATACACCAAGTTACAACACTTCATTACACCACAGGAAGTTTTATCACTGGGAAGAATGACTATGTTTGTGTACATTTAGGTCATGGAGACCACGACAGCTTGTGTTGACCTCTCAGGGACAAGCTGCAGCAGTGAGGGACAGTGGCTGGACAGCAAAACCATCTCACTGCAGGATGTTATCTTAGGGAAACTTTACTGCCTGCTATATGCTAAGCTATTCCCCTTTGTGAGCTTGCCAACTGGCAAACGGCATTGCTGGCACACAGCTCCCCAGAATGGAGTCCAGGAAGGACACAAAAATATTTACCCACATATGTACATCGATAGCCAAAACTGCCCCATCTCCTCTTATTTCTAACCACAGGGAACGACTCTAACCAAGATCCCAGTCTGACGAAACAGAGCCATAATCAGGCAGATCTCCAGGTGGTATCACAGCCAAGACCATTTCTCAGAGCACCTCGCAAAATACCATTGAGCCTGTGCCGCAAAAAAGGAACCCCGTGTCCCTTAAAGGTTACCCTGTGCCAACGCAGTCTGGCAACAGCCGTGAAGCATCCGTTCATGCATGCCCTTGGCCCTCCCTCCTGCCGTCTCCCTGGCTGCTTACTTGGCTCCGACCAGTGCCCGCTAGCTTGGCATGACAGGAGAACGTGCCGTCGGCCGAATCCTGCCCCGGCGAGCCGGGCCCTACGGCCCGAGGGCTTTCCGCTGCCTCGTTCACCCACTCGTGCGGCAGCCCCGCCGACCGGCCCAGGGCCTCCACCTGCCGAGACAGGCGCTCCAGCTGTACCCGCAGGCGTCGGTTCTCCTGCTGCAGCTCAGAGACAGCGTGTGCCAGGGGGCCGGCGAGGCGCAGCACCTCCTCCACTTGTCGGCCTACCCCCTGCTTGAACAGCCGGATGTCCGCATGGATCTCCCGGACGGCGCCCCGCAGCGTGTCCTCGTAGCGTCCCAGGCCGTCGCAGACAGTCTGCGCCTCTCGACTGTTCAGATCCTCGATCTCGCCGGCCATGGTGTCCGCGGACCGCAGGCTCGGGAGCAGACGATCGTTTCCCCGCTCGCCGCCGCCTATCCTTCTCTTTGAGAACTCAGTGTGCCTCCCGGCGGCCCCTAGCCTGGCCCCCGGCGCCGCCGGGCACGGCCCGTCCTCCTGGGGCGCAGGAGCTCGGCGCGGGTGGTGCGGCTGCCCGGTCTGCCCCGCTCAGCGTAGACTCCTTCAAAAGGGGAGATGGAATTTCGGGAGGCACTAGCGGAACAAGCAGGGAGAAGGGGCGGGATCACGGGCTCGTTCACAGCCCAGGACTTTAGGGCCCGAGAGGGCCGGGCGCGATAGGCTGCGGGCGGGGCTGCGTGAGCGAGAAGGCAAGAAGCGGGCGGCAGCGAGGGGAGGAAGAAGTGGGAGATGTGGGTCGGGAAGGAATAGGAGAGAGACAGAAGGAGAGGAGGACGGGTTAGTACCTGATCCTTCTCGGGTTGCTTGGACAATGACGATGTCAAAATGTGCTGAGATTGTCTCTTTCGCGGGGAACACGGAGGCAGAGACAGAGGACAACGGTCTTTGAGGGCACAGAGACAAAAATGCACGCACAAACACCCTGAGACAAACTGCCAAGTTTCTGCACTTTCATAGGCAGAAACTTAAAACCAGTATGATCACACTTAAACGTTTCCCACAGTAGGCTGAAATTCGGTGGGCATTAGTATTCAGCTGCCAAGTCTTCCAGCAGATCCAATCCATGTGTGTGGGGGCTGAGACACACATTTCTGTGAAACTAGCCAGAGCCACGATGCAGAACGCTTTCAGGTGCATTCTTTATTGCAGCGCAAGGCAAAAAAAAAGCCTTACAGAAAAAGGGAATCTGAGAAATATTTTAAGCAAATTTGCATCATCAGGTAGTCTACATATGTCAGCACTTTATGTCAGGTTGCTACAATTTCTTTGGTACCATTTAACGTTTGTCAATAGTAGCTCTCACAGCAGCAAGTACCTAAACATGTAAATCTGGATTGTGCAGGGCAAGTTGGAGTTCTGCCCCAGTAGTATGTGTACAACCCTACAGTATGTGTAAAACCCTAAAGCAATAATAGCACAATTCAATTAACATTAGCTCACAGGCAATTTCTTAACATATGCAATCTTATCTAAAAACAATACATATGTGTGTGTGGTTATTAAAGCTGACAGCTCATAGCTATTAGCTAATGGCACTAATACTGTAAATCTTTGGAAAAGTCTCTTTCCTGGACAGTAAGTATTTCCATTTTTACAATATTTTTTACAATATTTTTAATTACTAAAGAAAACTTCTATTTTCCACAGAGCAATTACCTAGTAGAATTTTCAGTTTTCTGACAAAAGGTGTTTTGAAAGAAAATTTGCAGTCTATTCTCAGCTAGGTCTAGCAGAGCCAAGCAAATCAAATTGTTTTGCTGTTTACAGACTCACCAAACATAGAGTAACCACAAGCCCCCAGTATTTTTAAAACTGCCTCTCATTCATGCATTTAGAACAATTTACAGTACAGGTTAGGATACCAACGGTTAATGTACTTCCTAATCTCACCAAAAAAACCCAAAAAAACAAAAAAACAAACAAACAAACAAACAAACAAAAAAAAAAAAAAAAAACAAAAAAACCAAAAAAAACCCAAAACAAAACAAAACAAAAAACCCACCCACCAAAAAAACCCCCCAACTTTCTGCTCTGTCACAAACAAGGAATTAGCTTTATACTTTGATAGCCTAAAACCACACCCACCTTTCTGTTCCCTTTGAAATCTCCTTTTGAGAAGATTGCAGATGGACAGAGCATGGGAACATGCCACTCTCCAAAAGCCTCTCAAAACAGTTATTGGATGTAAACAGCGCAGGTAAAGCTCAAACTAGTGATTCAAAGATGGAAAGATGATGTTCAGATTCTTAGAGTTTAAACTGAGAGATTTAAAATATTTTGATGCCCAAATCACACTAGGCTCTCTGTCTCAATATCTGATAGTTTTTCAGTAAAACTCTATCAGGAAATAAGATATCTGTGGAAGTACAGGCAATTAAGGACCTCTTTTCAGATCTGAGCCACAACCCAAAGACCAAGACCAATGGGTGCATTTATGTTCATGGTGTTTCAATAGTTCCCTAAGCAGTTGTTGTTACTACATTTTAGAGTCAATCTGGAGTGCTAGAAAAGAAAAAGAAAAACTGCCCTAGGACAGCAGCAACATGTCATTTCATTAGAACAAACTATTTGTTTCCTTACATTTTGTGTCCATACAAAGAGGCATGTATAACACAGGTGGATGTACCCATGTGCATTAAGAAGCCGAAGCATGAGCTGGGAAGTCCTCACCTGATAATAAGTTCTTTCTAGCCTTGTGTTAAAGCATACTCATTCCAGACCTTGAGATAACAAAATCTACTGAAACGTACTAATCTAAAAGCAAAGCAATCCACTGGAACTTAAGCAACAAGAATTTAAAGAGGTGTCTTAGGCATAGAAAGATTTTGGATAGTTTAAATATCAGAAGCCCATTCTGAAATGGGATCACTTGAGGGCATGGGTAAAATCACTGCTCAGATGAAGTTTCACAGTCTGACTGCATCTGAAACTACAATTTTTTAGCAACTGAGGAAGGATAAACCTTCTAAATATAAAGCACGAGTTATGTTCTTAGTGACTTATCTTTGTCATTAGTTCTAATTTGCAAAGCTTATTGAAAACAGCTGAAGTTAATCACGCCAAGTGGGCTAACAGCCAAGAAGCCTCAGCTGTTTCTTACAACGAACAGGCAACTTTTCCTTCTTGCTTGTACCAGGAATTATTGTAACATTGAAATCATTGTGGCAGAAGGTAACAGAGTGTACGCACGAGGCCATGTGTCTGCAGATGTACGTGCAATCGCATACACCCAAAGGCAGCAATCAGGGCAGCCATTCCCTGATTTGTGCAAGGTATTCAGCTCCTTTGGCCCTGTTCACTCACTGCAGGAAGGACTAACAGTCTCTGTTACATCTAAGGATGCCAAGTCCTGTAAAAGGGTAACATTTAAGAGACAACAGTCGCTGCCATGGCTGCAAACTTTGTTTTCTCAATACTGATCTCGGGTATCTGAGACCTGGTCATCCTCTCCTTAGCAATCACTATCTGATCATGTGTCTGACAGCGTTCCACAGGCAGTTCCAATTCTTTCCAGATCAGAGTTCTAGCTTTTCACAGCATAAAGCAACCTGATACTCTGGGCTAGCTCCAGCTTACACAAGATTGCCAGCCAAGGGGAAGGCCTCAGCAATAGGACATTTTTTGTCAGCACCTGTCTCAAAGCACTCTTACAGAAGAAGTGGAAAAATCTACAGTCACTTTGCCCAAACCAGTTCCTTATTCACATCTCCTCCTTAGCACCTGCTTCACCAAGCACAGCATCTTATAATGTGGCTCATTATTTTTCACAGCACTCCATTTTACCCCTTCTCGTAAGAAGTGATACTGCTTGAAAATCTGAGACTAGGGCAGAAGTGGGCAAAAAGGAGAAGCAGCCATGAGACTTATGGGGACCTGGTGGGCTGTGAGTCAGGTTGAGTGTCTCACAAGCAAATCTTTAATTAGAAGGATGAAAAGTTGCTATTGTATTAATTAACCTTTGGGGTTTGCATTTGAAAGGAGTAGGATTGCCCAGCACTATGGGAAGGCAACAGTACCCTGGAATTGTCCAGCTGGGGCACTGCTGCATGCTTTCATGGCTGGAATGCTTCCCCTGTGGAGTTGCCAGAAGACATACAGAATTCCAATGTCCCCGATTCAGCTACTTACAGTCTTCATTCAAAGAAACATCTTTACTGAGCATCCGGAGATTTTCAGGAATGTCAAAAGGCCAGTAGCAGGCTGCTTTTTTGCTCATTCCTCCAGTGTAATCTTCGGCTAGGTACTCCACTATCTCACTTTGTTTTATGTTATGGAATTCATCAGGGCTATTTGACCGTTTATGAGGCCAGGGCTTGGTAATGGCTTTCCTGTCTGTTAATGCTGGTTGATGAGCTCCTCAAGCACCCTTCCTAAATCCTCCAACACATTCCTGGGTACCACGTAAAATTCCCACAGTCTGGATAGCAGCCTGACCTGTACATCTGTTTGTCTCTTCCTGACTGGGATTCAATTTTTCCTGAATGATCTGTTTTTCTGACTTGTTATTCTTCCCAGCTCACTGCAATCTGTCCCTCTCTTGTTCTACAGAAAACTGACTCCATTATGCCTCCTTTTAGGAGGGAGACCCCAAGTGTTAAAATATGCTTACAGTCTGTCACAAACCCGTACAAAATCAATACTGTGCCAGAGAGCAGTCAGCTTCCTTCATTCAACAGGAGAGCTTTAGCCCTCAGCTGCTGCTGTGGCATTTTGGCCTGTGTGACACACCTAATGCAGGTAACGTTCATAGTATCTCTGACTGTACTTAGCAATAGACGATAGACATTTGCCAATGTAGTGATTGCTGTACAGTTTCTAAAGGACTAGGAAAGACTTTTACTGCAGATAGAACCCAGACCTTGCATTAAACTTTAATGGAAGGAATGATGTGAAGTTCCTAATCGAGGTGAATATGAACACGCTATGCCGGTAATTTAAAAGTTAACACGGCAAATTCCAATCTCAGCTATAATACTATCATTAATGGGAAATTAGTCTTTCAATTCCTGCAGTTACTTGATATTTACTGTTATCTCTCTAAAATCAGAATACAGGCCTTGGTCTTGATTTTGAAGATTGCCTGTACCAAGTACTGGATTTTTTTCTCCTTTACACGCCAAAAAATGAGCAATAAAGAAAGGTGATCTATATCTAGGCTTACAAGAATGTTCACAAAAAGAGGTAGAGGAAACCATTTGTGTTTTGCTTCATCAAAAATATTTTATCCCAACTATAATTCACTATCAGAGCAATGAACACAGATGTGGAGAGCAGCAGCGTGCTCAACAATGACCTTGCTTCAACTCTTTCAATATAGAACCAAACTCATAACCAATTTCTTAGATGCATGTACTTTTTATTGCAAGCAGAAGACATTGCTAAGCTAAGGCTAAGGCTTAAGGCTTTTTTTCTTCTCTTTATAGACAGAAATAGAGGCATTTTCTGAGGCGATCTGTCTACAGCACCAGTAGTTAAACTGCTGAATGAGAACTCAGCTTTGTACAGTTCCCATTTGGCTTTCTAGCACCAGACCTAAGTTTTGCCTCTGCTGCTTCAGCGTGTGTCCCGACAGCCGTGCGAGGAGGAAGCTGGGGCAACGCACCTAGCCAACTGTGTCTCTCGGTGCCCTAAGCTGTATCTGTTAGCAAACAAGTATTTGAGACTTCCCTGATAGAAATAAACCAATACAATTTACTCACACTTCATCCTAAAATCAGAGAAAATACATGGAATTTTCATAAGCTTCTGGTTTAAAACTTTCCCATGAACATCAGCATCAAATCCTTCCAGATTCCCCCTGCCCCCATTCCTCATGATGGGTTTAGAAAGGTGGTGTTTTTTTCCATAATTTGCACCATTGCAGCAGTTGCTTTACCTGTATCTTGTACTGCTTGGTACAGCTTGGAAGTTTTGCTGCAAAATAACTTTGCAAGTAATACCCAGAAGTGTTGAGATGCACAGCAGAATAGCAGGCATTTGACAAATGTTATCCTGAAACCTGTGGAATATACTTTGCCTAGGTTCCTATCCTGCTACTGTATAATGTATACCCTGCTACTGCTAATGAGCTTCTTTACGGTGTAGACCAGTGCTGGGCTGCCCACATCAAGAGTGGGCAGTTTATGTCATGGACTACAGCAGTATGCCTCTTTCCACATGGGAGCTTTCTTTCCCGTTGTGTGCAAACCAGAAACTGTCAATAGGATTAACCAGTAGCACTTAGTACAGTAGTCAGGACCTGAAGCTTACTTTTCTTTAGAATACATGCAGACTGAGCTAGGCTCTCCTTTGAGAGATCTTTGAAGATTTGCTAAGATTCAGAAAGCTCACAGGCAGTTAAAGAGCCTGGCTCACACGGAACACGCAACTTCACTCCAAAGGTTTTAGCAGTCAACAGAAATAGCTCTCAGTAAAGGTCAGCAACTCATCTTTCTAGACCTAATAACAATAACAGGGCCAGCAAGGTTGTTGTATGATGACACCCATGGTGATCTATCACCTACAAGGGGCTGTCTTACAGCAGGAGCACATAAAATGCTACTTGCAGCTTGGAGGGGTTAACAAAACCTGTGGCTGAGGGTAGGGAAGGTTATTCTGCCTTGCTAGCTAATGTTTCTGTGTGGCTTTTAATAGGCTCCTTCTCCCACAGAGAACTGAGATCTAGTGAAGCCAAAGAGTTTGGCAAGAAAGTTGTAAAAAGACCAGGAAGCTCAGCTTTCAATCATTACTTGCAGCTACACTTTTATGGCCTGCAGGCAGTTCTCTTTTCATATGTATTTTGTTGTCTGGGAAGAAGAGAAGATGACAAAATTGACAACTTGTGGACCGAGTAATTTGGTCAGGGGAAATGCAGGGCAGAGTTGCATGCTGGAAGGACCGCTTTCTAATTTTGTGCCACAGATGGGAAACTACTTCTGACAGCTGAATGCAATGTGCATTCATCACTTGCAGCTTTCCCCAGTAAGCATGACACTGTAGCATCAGGAATGAAGACTGAGTTGAAGAATTATCTCCTATTAATCAAATTATGAAAGATGAGGGGGGAGAAAAAAAAGGAAAAAAAAACCAACTGAACTCTCCTCCTGTCTGCATCTGGTAGACCCATTAATGGAACTAGAATCTATGAGAGACCGAAATAAAAAGTGGGTGAATTCATCCTCTGTGCTTCATCAATGCAGCTTTAGGACTGACATGCATAGAAACAGAACTAAAGGAAGAACAGCAATATTGACAACCTCGATGATAAAAGGATAAACTTGCCAGCTGTCACCAGCTGTCTTCCTACAACCCAAGTAACTGTCACTGAATCCTCTCTGGAGATGGCACATGCTCCACAAATAGCCTTGTCAGTCACGCTGTGTTTCTAAGGGTAAGCTCAGCCTTTGACCATGTCACAGTTCTTCTAAGAAAAGCAATAACTGGCTTCAAATGAAGGGTCCCTTCAGAGCAGAGACACTAACTAAATGTGCAATGCAGAAAAGACTCTGCGGGAAGGATCCTTTACTCACACAACAAATTCAAGTAGGAGTCTCTTGTGGAAATGTGGCAGTAAAGACATATATGCTGAAGATACACTGAAAAAGCTCTTGGAAAAACCGGATTGTACAGCCCCATCAAGACTGTCCCATACCAAAATAGGCCATTGACAGCTAAAGGGACAAGAAGCAAGAGCCTGCAAACCCCTTCCAGTGTTCAAGAGACAGCACAAGCTAAATGTTACTGAACCTAGATAACATAGATTCTGTCCAAAACCAAGGCACAGCACAGAGGGAAGTCAAGAAGGGTATGTCAGGGATCAGAATAAGCAGTACTTCCTTCTGCAGCAGCTCCTGAGGCCACTTCCACACTGGCATCATCTAATTTTGCTCCCAGCAAAGGTTACCATAGCCACAGCAGCTGTGTGGAAATGACAGTCACTTGGTTTTAAAAGAAAAATCTCCTCCCCTAGTATTTTGTTTTACAACTCAATTGCCCCCATGGTCCCCACAGCCCCGGTGACTTGCCTTGGGTTTGGCTGAGGGCCAGAGTTAGGGTTAGAGCTGCAGTTAGAGTTAGGGTTTTTTTTAGCAGGGTTTTTCAGTTTATTGTTAGGGTATGGGTGGTTTTAGGGTTTAGGATTTGCTTATGGATTGTTTTTATAGGGTTTGTTATGTTTTTTTATGGTTAGGGTTGCAATTAGGGTTATTGTCAGGCTTCGGGTTGTTATTATTAATGGGATTTTTTAGTTTATTTTAAGGTTATGGTTTGTTTCAGGGATCTGATTTTTATTTGGGATTATTTTAATGATTTTTTATGGTTTGGGTTAGGATTAAAGTTATTGTCACAGTTTCTGGTATTAGTGGGATTTTTACTTTATTAGTGAGATTTTTTACTTTATTTTTAAGTTATGGGTTGTTTAGGGTTTGAGGTTTTCCTTGGGATTGTTTTTATGGCTTTTTTAAATGATTTTTTAATTGTTTGGGTTAGGGTTATTGTCAGGGTTTTGTTAGGGTTATTATTGGGTTATTATTAGTGGGATTTTTTAGTTTATTTTTAGCTTATAGTTTGTTTCAAGGTTAGGGATTTTCTTTGGGATTATTTTAATGGAATTTTTATGATTTTTTATGGTTTGGGTTAGGGTTATTGTCAAAGGTTGAGTGATTTCTAGTGGGATTTTTTAGTTTATTTTCAGGTTATGGTTTGTTTTAGGGTTCTGGTTTTTATTTGGGGTTATTATGATTTTTAATGGTTTGAGTTAGGGTTGCAGTTAATTATTGTCACGGTTTCTGTTATTATTAGTGGAATTGTTTAGTTTATTTTTAGGTTATGGTTTGTTTTACGGTTTGGGTATTTCTTTGAGATTACTTTTATGGGTATTTTTATGATTTTTTTATGGTTTGGGTTATGGTTAGAGTTAGAGTTATCGTCAGGATTTGGGTTATTATTAGTGGGGTTTTTTAGTTTATTTTTAGATTATAGGTCATTTTAGAGTTTGGGTTAGGTTTAGGGATAGGACTAGAGTAAGGGTTAGGTTTATTACCAGGGTTGCTGTTAGTATTAATGGGATTTCTTAATTTGTTTTTAGTTCACAGTTTGTATTTGGGTTTGGGTTTTTGTTTAGGATTTTTTATGGGTATTATTATGATGTTTTTGGTTAGGGTTAGGGCCAGGGTTAGGGTTCCAGTAAGGGTTATTGTCAGGGCCTTGGTTATTATTAGCGGAATAATTAGTTTACTTTTAGGTTACGGTTTGTTTTACGATTTAGGATTATCTATGGGATTGTCTTTATGGGGATTTTTATGAATTTTAGGGTTTGGCTTAGGGTAAGTGTTACTGTCAGGGATTGAATGGTTTCTAGTGGGATTTTTTAGTTTATTTTTAGGCTATGGATCCAGAGGCCATTGTCCACCGTGCAGAATGTTAGCTGGCAGAATCCCATTTCTGGCTCCAGGAAGCCGGACACGATGGACATCCCTTTTCCCCACGAAACAAAACTCACCCGCCCAGCATCCAAAAGTCTGTTTGAAGGAAGTGTCTACCAGAGCAAAGGCAGCCTGGTTTCTGGGTGGTGCCACTTGGGGTCTGTGGGCCATCCTCAACCATAAGAAATTTTAGCTGGCAGAAGCCCATTCCTGGCCCCAGGGACTTGGACATGAACGAGGTCCCTTTTCTCCGGGAAACAAAGCTCACCCACTCACCTTCCTGGTGTCAGTTTGCAGGACACGTCTACCACTCCAAATGCAGCCTGCTTTCCGTGTGGTACAAGCTGGGATCTGGAGTCCATCATCGACGGTGCAGAATTTGAGCCGGCAGGAGCCCACTCCCAGCTGCAGGGAATTGTACACAAACGAGGTCCTTTTTCTCTGGGAAACAAAGCTTACCCCACCAGCATCACAGGGGACAAGGAAAAGTAATCTCTCAGGGTAGACAGAACAGAGAACCTTCCAGACCTAGCAAGTGTGCATGGTTAACATAACTGGGGAAAATGACGTAAAACTACCAGGAAGCATGAGGGAGTTCTCCTTGCGTGGGAGTTTCCTCCTGATGATGCTGCCCTTCAGCATCCCCGCTCGATTTGTGGGATTCGACAGGTAACAGCTAATGAACCATGGGAAATTTTCTTGGCAATTACATACCTAGGATATAGGGAATTTTGGAGGCAGAACCGCAATTTTAGCCACGAGCACCTGGACAAGAATGATGGTTTGTTTCCACTTAAAGGAAAGGTGAGCACCCCAGTGTTTCAGGGGCTGTGCAGTGGAGGGAAAGAGGAGCAGGTCCTTTCTCCATCTCATCCCCTCACTCGAAGGTGCAGCAGCCCAGGCCTGAGCAGTTGCCTTCAGAGGCAACTTCCCCCAGCACACCTGCACAGGGTAATCTGCTAGTTGGGGGTGTGTGTGTTATGTGGGGTAGGGACTGGGGAGCGGCCAGTTGCATCCAGGCAGGGAGCATCATTTCAAGAAAATGCCGAGGAAAAGCCCTCATGCCAAGGGAGCAGTGCCTCAGTAGGTGGGGCAGATTGCAGGGTGCTAGAGGGAAACTTTCAGCTTTCCCGTTTTAGCTAATCAGCCCCTCCCCAGAGCTCCCAGTCCCCCAAGAAAAGAGAGGTGTTATTAGGAGAAAAGGGGCTTTAAAATGAAGGGAAAAACTCCCTTCCCCTTAATTTTCTATGTTGAAATTAAGAGAGAACCCCCTTCCCCTGCAACTTCAATGGTATCATTTGATGGAAACTGCCTTTTCTATGCTGTTAGGGGTATCATTTGACAGGGAATTCCCATTTCCATTATTTCCTAGTTTAAATGGAAGGGAAAAACCTCAACCGTGCTACTTTATGGCTTTGAATTAAGGGTAACTCCTTATTTTCATCCTCTCAGTGTTTAAATTGACTGGGAAACTCAGCTGCTTCTCCATTTCAAGGGTTTGAGTTGTGGGAAAAATCCCCCTTTTCCCATCATGTGATTTAAAGTGAGGAAGCTCTCTCTTTTCCCAGTATTTTAGGGGAGTAAATTAAAGGGGAGAAACTCTTTCTTTGCCATTGTATAAGTTTAAACAGAGATAAACAACCCCTCACTTTGCTCATTTTAATTGTTTCAGTTACAAGAAGCTCTCCCTTTTTCAGCATTTTTAAGGGTTTAAATCTGCACCTCAAGTCACTTCTACCCACACCACAGCGCTAAATATCTCATGTTGGACCAAGCCTGGCATATACAGGGCACTAACACCACCCAAGCATCTATTATCCCTCTCATTTTTTTTTGCAAAGCGCACAGCCCTAACAAGAAATGCCACTGTGACTTACACTCTCCATCTCCTTACTATTGCTCTCCACCTTACATGTGGCCTACTACTCAGAACGCACTAAGAAACAGTTATTTCTGCCGGGCTCCTTCCGATGCCACTCTCAAGATGGCCGCCGGGCCGCGGGACGCCCGACCTTCCCAAGATGGCGGCAAAAAATGGCGGGAAAATTCAAGGACCCCTTTGGGTGTTTATTCGACGCCTGCGCGAAAACGCGATCCCAAACCGCCCCCGGAGCGATTTTTCGCGGCTTTTCCAGGCATGCCGACGCCTGCCGCGTGCTTGGCGGCGCCGCGGGGGGGCGGGAGCCCGGCGGGAGCCCGGCGGGTGCGGACAGGCAAATGTTAAAAACGCCTATTTCTCCCGGGGTCCTGCCGTGGCCGCCGTCTGGTGAGTGGCCCCTCTGCATTGCCGCACACCCGTTCCGCCGCCTGTCCCCCGCTGTCCTGCGGCCCGGGGAAATGGAGGGAAACATAAATGCATCGAGGAAGAACCATGAGCCGAGCTGCCTGAACCATCCCCCTGCCCGCAGCCGGGCGCAGACAGCAGGAGGAGGCAGCTGTTCTCTTTGACAGAAAGGTGAGAGGGGCAGGGCGGGGCGCGGGACACACGGTTTGCCGGGCTGGGCTTCCCAGGGGGAGTCTCAGCTCCCCGTTTTCAGCTGTCGCTGAGTGTAGCCTGCAGTCCGGGCTGAGCCAGCTGGGGACGGTCTCCAGGAACTGCTGCTGCTGCTCAAAAGGACAGCTCGCAGCAGCCTCCTGTCGTATTTGCTTGAAAGCAGCTCTGGTTCTGGCTGGGCAGAGTTGGAGTGTGTAGGGGGATAGGGAAAGGGCGTAGGGGCGAACGGGGCCGCTTCTTTCCGGAGGACCGAGGCCAGACTGGGGCTGGGACAGGGACCGGCATCGCCGCGTGCGGGAAGAGCCGCTCCGGGAGGAGCGCTGGGGCCGAGCCGGACCCTGCCGCTCCAGCTGCGGCCGGCCAGGGTTTCGGGTCCTGCCGGGGCTCCGGGTACGGTGCCTCTGCGGCCGCGGCGAGCCGTGGCTATGCTGGTACCGGGCCCGCCAGGAGCAGAGTCTGGATCGCGGCTGCAAGTGGGTGGGGTACCGGCACCGCCCCGAGCCCGCCGCTCCCTCAGCGCCGCCTGCAATTCTCCGTGCGCGCTCCCGGAGCGGCCCCGCATCCCCTGCGCACAGCAGCGCCCGCATCCCCCTCCCTCTGCCCGCAGCCCCGACCGCCGCGACCCCGCCGAACAAGCGGGGCTGCATCGCCGCTGCCCAGCGCGGCCGCTCTGGGACAGGCGCTGGAGCCGAGGCCGGCGCTGCCTCTCCCGTTCCGGCTGTGCCCGGGACGGGGCTGGAGCCCCACCGGGGCTCGGTCCCGCTCTGGCGGCTCATCTGACACCTGCCGGGTGAGAGCTGGTACTCTCCCTCCTCTCCCCCACCTTCTCTGCGGCTCGCACTCCCCACTGGATAAACCCTGAGTGTGTAAAAGCCAGTGAAAACTGTTTGTTCTTTATTTCCAGACCCTCCAGTTGCCAAGAGGCACGAGGATCATCAAGTCAAATGATGAGAAGTGATTGCTCTAGCTGGGCATTGAAATGCAGAATCCTGGCCTTCTCAGCACCCTGCTCCAAGCACCTGAGCTAAGCTCAGGGTCATGAAGAAGGTCCTGCTTGGGATGGGAGTGGCTGCCAGCAAGGGAATTCCTATACAAATGCAGCTCCTTCTCTGCTGCTAATGCTGCAGATGCAGATCCACCCCTGCAATGGCTCTAAGGCAGAACTGACTGGCAGCTAACATGACAGCAACAAACTCTTCCATAACCCTGATTTTCCTGCCCTTTCCAGGATTTATGTAACAGCTATAAATTTGCTTGTGCAATATCCCTTTGCAGGGAGAAATAACCAATGTCAGGGCGTGAGGCTTCCCTTGCTCCATGGCTGAAGTTCTGGAGAGTTGCAGAGGGTGTTTCCTGCAGGTAAGTGTTGCCAGGCCAAAGTGATGGCAGCTGCTGAGGCCAGGGCTGCTTTTCTTTCTGCTTTTCTGGCCGAGTTGCAGGAGAGGGCATGGTGTCTCCCACCTTCAACCTGCACCCAGGGCTGTCACCACACCCCTGACAAGGTGGCAAAGGCCACTTTGGACAGAGCTCTCTGGCTGCCAGGCATTGGGGACTGCAGGCACAAGGGCAGCCTGAAACCAGAGCAGATCCCTCTGGAATAGCAACACTCTGGGGACAAGTGGGGACTTAACCCACAGCACAGGCAGGACCAGGGGCCCTCCAGTGCAGGCTGGCAAGGCTGGAGCTGTTTGGTTTGGCTGCTCGAACACCAAAGTTTTTGTCACAGATGGGATGAGTTCAGTGGGTTTTCCTGTCCTGAAAGAGAGGAGAAAATGGAAATTAAGCCTACCGGAACCCAAAGGCTCTTGGCTTTACCACTTCTGATTGCTCTCTATTGGGTTTTATCCATAAAAAATGAGAGGGCATCAAATAAAAGTGCCCTTTTTCAACACTTTATTCCCTACTATTTTCATACATAAAAAGGATGCTTATTTTTTCTTATTGCATTCTTTGTCTAATTTCAACAGAACCCTTTTCAATCCAGGCCTCAGTCGTGAGTTACCGTATCCTTTGCCATCGGACTTTGGACAGAGGAAGAGAAGGACCTGTTCCACACAGGTGTCACCCAGCAGGGAACACCCCCGTGCCAAGCATGCTGCCTCTTTTCCCATTTGGATTCTGGCTCCAATCCAGTCTGAGTTTTGCCTCATTTTCCGTGTCTAGAGACAGGAAATTGTCCCAGTCAGGGTGTGAGACCTTAAACATTGATCGGAGGGGCTGTGAGTGGGATTCCAGCAGGGAATTCACAGTTTCACAAATAAAAATTATTCTAGGGAGCAGCACTGAAAAGTTGGGAGCTGCTGCTTTACCACACGGTGTCAGCAACAGAAAGAAAACACAAAATGTGTATCCAAAAACAAGGATAAAATGATTGCTCCTGCTTTTAGTGGGACCAGAGCTACTTCTGCCCTGGAGTGACAAAGAACTTCTCCCAGAGACCCCTTGAAAACCCAAAGTGCAGCAGGGAAGGAAGGAAAGGCACCTCTGCCTCACCTGCTGGGGACAGCACAGGTCCCACTGCTCCTGAGACTGGAACTGTGTCTGGAGCCAAAAGCACCTTCCCAGGCTGGAGGGGCTTTCCTAAAGCACCACCTCTGGGAAGCAAAGGGCCACAGAAGGAAAGGGAGCAGAAATTTACAATAATAATACTAATAATAGAAACAACAACAACAGTAACAATAACCATATTGGGGAACAGCAGCAAAGGGAGCAACACTAACCCCAAGGGAGCAGGAAGGATGCTGAGCGTAAAAGGAGGCTTGAGTGAGGCAGCATCTCTGAAGCACAGCTCCAGGTCTGGGTTTCCAGGAGCAGTGCAAACTCACACTGTCCAATCCCTGGATTTGCCTCCTGCCAGCCCTCAGCACCTCGGGCACGTTTGGCTTGAGCCCTCCAGTGCTTCTGCCTCGAGGGATTGGGAAAATGGGCATTAAACCCCTTCCCACAGGGCTAGCTCTGAGCTCTGGCTGGGGAATGCTTTGGGCACCTCTGGCATTTCAATGAAATCAGTTTCCATCTTTTTGAAGAGACACTGAGTAAACCCAGGGCACATAAATAAAGCTTTCTCCAGCAAGGCAGCCCCAGGGACTACACAATTACTCCTCTGCCTGGTCAAAACAAACCATCAGCCGGTTTTTGGGGACAGACTCCAGACTCGTCTCCCTCCCTGGCTGTAAAACCCTTGCAGAGGCTTTGGAGTTCGTACAAGCTTGTCAGGATTTGGATCTTTAATTTAAATTCCATTCATATACTAAGGAATTGGAAGGACACAGACTGCTGCATGCAGAAGGGTCAATGCAATGTGTGTGCCCTCGTGTACAGAGGATGAAACCAAAAACCAATTTTGCTACACAAAACCAAATAGAAAAGATTAGAAGATACGATATCACAGACTAGGAAACATTTGACTGCCTTTGAATGCAGTGCCCCAGAACTCAAATATTCATTAAAAAAGGAAACGCGCACAATATGAACAAAAGCACCAAGTATTAGACAAACCTTTCCACACAATTGTCATTTACTGGAAAATGGTTTACCCAAGGCTCTTTGCCTCATCCTGAGCCTCTCTCCATCCTCGGGGTCACTGCACTCACTCCAGGGTACCTGGCAAAAAAAGCAAGCTGAGACTTTGTGGCTTCCCTGGCATCTTCCCCCTCTGGCAATCTAGGGCAAATCAGAGCCTCCAAGGGAGGCATAGACCCACCTGCAAGGGCGAGGAGTGTTCCATGTCTCCAGAGTCTCCGTGTCAATATTCAATCCCCAAGAGCAGCAGCATTTGCCAGTCGAGGTAGGCAGAACACAGCATCAAGCAATGGTGCCCATTACCCATCGCATGCCTGAAATGCGGCTGTCCCGGCCCCCAGAGCAGAGATCCGTGTCTGCCGGGAAACTGCGAGGCATGAGAACTTACTTAATTACTCACTTCCTCCCTCCCTTCCTCCTTCCCTCCCTCCCTCCCTCCCAACACCACTCACCTGGGGAATGAGCCGAAATTCAGCGACATCTCGTCTTCATAAGCACGCGCACCATGACACCGCCGGCGGTTTAAAACGGGGGGGGTGGGGGGGACGGGAAGCGGAGAACACCCTGTGGCCCCCCCCCCCCCGGCACGCCAGCTCTCGGTACCTGTGCTCCGCGCCGGGCTCGGGGCGATCGGAACGCGGCAGAGCCGCAGGCACGGAGAGTTAGCGGTACCGGGGGCGGGATCGCGCCGAGCCGAGCGGGATCGCTCCCGCCGCGGCTGCTGGCAGCGGTACCGGAAGCGGAGCGCGGCGGGATCGGGACCGCGCGGTTGACCAGCAGCCCGGGGAACAAAGCGATCCACCGGAGAAGAGAGAACACAGTACCCTCACAATCCGGGGCGTGAGCAAGGGACGACATAACTGGGGAAAAGAACGTAAAAGTACCAGGCGCTGTGAGGAGTGCTCCTTCCATGGGAGTCTCCTCCCGATGACGCTGCTCCTCAGCGTCCCCGCCCACCTCGCGGGATGCAACAGGTACTCGCTTACGATCCGTGGAAAATTTCCTCGGCAATTACAAACCTAGGGCTTAGATAATTTTGGAGGCAGAATCTCAATTTTGGCCACGGGCACCCGGACAAGAAGGACGGTTCGCTTCTACGGAAAGAAAGGTGACCAGCCCGGTGTTTCAGGGGCTGTGTAGGGGAGGAGGCGAGCGGCAGAACCTTTCTCTATTATCTCATCCCCTCACGCCAAGGTGCAGCAGGTACGAGCAATTGCCTTCAGAGGCAACTTCCCCGGGCACACCTGTGCAGGGTACTCTGCTAGTCCGGGGGAGCCCATGGGGGTAGGGGCTAGGGAGCAGCGTTATTTTATGGTTTTGAATTAAAGGTAACTCTTGTGTTTTCACCCTCTCAATGTTTAAGTTGACTGGGAAATCCGGTTGCCCCTCCATCTCAGGGGTTTGAATAGAAAGAAAAATCACCCTTTTCCCATCACATGATTTAAAGAGAGGAAGCCCTCTCTTTTCCCAGTATTTTAGGGGATTAAATTTAAGGGCAGAAACTATTTATTTGCCATTGTATCAGTTTAAATGGAGGCAAACGTCCCTCATTTTCCTCACTTTAAAAGATTTAGCTGCAGGAAGCTCTCTTTCTTTCAGCATTTTAAGGGCTTAAATCTGTACCTCAGAGCACTTCTACCTGTGCCCCAATACCAAATATCTTATGTTGGAACGAGCCCAGCACATACAGAGCCCTACTACCACCCAGGAGTCTATTATTTCTCTCATTTTTGTTACAATGTATACAGCCCTCATTAGAGGTCCCAATAACACCTACACTCTCCCTGCCCTTGCTGTCCCTGTCCACCCTACTCAGTCAAGTGTGGCCTACTACTCAATAATCGCTAAGAAATAATTATTCAAAATAGCAACAGATCATCCCACTTACCTATCTGTGCTGCCAACACACAAACCTTTACTACTTATCCTGCCTCTGCTCTTTATTGTTGACATAGTCATAGCAAAAAAGAATGTACTATTACTTCCCCTAAGGGGTTTTTTCTCTACTCAGCCCTTTACTCACCTTAAATTTAAGTCAGAGGAGCCAAGCAGCTGTAGCTCCTTCAAGAGCTTTTATACCAGGTGGGATTTGCCTCTTCCTCTTTCCCTGGGCATCCTGGGAACGAGGGAGGGGTATATTAACCCCAGCCTTTGCTAAGGTGCTTTATTCCCTCTCTGGGAACCCCAGGGATAATAAGAGCTCTCCTGTTACTTCAATGAAGGGGCTCTCTCAGCACATCTCAGGGTTTTTTTCTGCAGATGCTTTTAGCGTCTAAAGCCGCAGGGGCTTTGAAGGCACCCTGAAACCAGTGGCATCAAATAGGGAATATTCAAGTGCATAATTTTGGGTTGGATATTCTGGGGTATTTAGGTGCTTTTATAAGTTCTGGTTTTGTTCTCATTTGTTTCTTTTTTAGGAGGAGCATAACTGTCTGAAATGCTAGGTCATTTTAAGTACAATACTCAAGATTTTTGTCAGCAGGTTCAATGCATCACAAAAAGGACCTGCTCTGCACCAAAGATCACGTTTGAGATGGAGGCTTCAGATGAGTAAGTTGAGGGTTGTGATCAGGGTACCCAATTAGGAGCTAGCCTGGTAAATCCCTCTCACTCACTCAGGTGATAACTGTAATAACAGCCACAACCTTAGACTCAGAATGAAGCTGGAGAGTAAAGGACCCAAGCATGCTTAGGAGAGGGCAAGTAGCTGACTCGTTGGGATTTCGCCCACTTTGTATTAAACTTGTACATTGATTTTGGCTTTCTTTATCGTACCCAATTAAGAGACTGTTGGGCAATCACAGGGCATCCCGGGGCTGAGTCATTTCAGCTACATCAACTCATCTCCTTCTAAGCCAGGCAGACCCCATGAGGATAGCACCAGATCCCCAGCACGGCCAAAGCATGCATCCCAAGGTCCAGGGCGTTCTCGGGAGACAGCAAATGTTAGAATTGCTGGGCTTTGGCTGATGTACTGCTAAGATCCAGCAACAATGTCTTGTTTTTGTGAATTGCAGCTGACTGAAGCAGCCCAGTGACAGCAGGATTTTCCCAGAAGACAAGGCGACCCTCTCACCACCTGAGGCTGACTTGCATCCCTGGAGATCTCAGAGATAAGTGGATGGCTTGGGCCCAGAGAGGGGATGAAAGCAAGGTGCTGGGTCAGGACTCCTCAGCAGGGATTTCTCAAGTCAGATTTGGAGATGGGGATGTCCTAGAAGCATCCCCTTAGGTTACTTAAAGGGAACATCTCACTTTTGATCACAAAGCTGAGCTGTGCAGGGCAGAGCAGTCATGGTGACTGTGGTGTCACTTGTCTCTCGTGCATTCTGGGCCTTTTGAGCATTTCCTGTCACATGTCTTGTTCTTTAGCCCTTTGATGGCCTTATCAGCAACTCCAGACATCCTTCTAAGAATCTCTACATCCTCTGGCCTGGAGCCTGTACCTTGTGGCCTGTGACTCGGGAGCTCAGACCCTCACATCTCTTTAGAAGCATCTG